>JAIPRK010000033.1:412843-589973 GCA_025469195.1 Chaitophorus viminalis | reverse complement strand
AAAAAAAAAAAATAAAACCCCATACACGTCGTTATCTCGACTTCTGTGGATGTGAAATGGAATCCGAGATTCCTGCGCGCCGAACGGACGTGCCCAGGCACGTATATAATATACATACAATAATATGCGTACATATATAAACATATGTGTCTTATATAGTTATAATATAGGTACGTGACAAGAGAAGAGCCGGCCGTTTACCTATTATGACCGAACACAAATATACACTCGGCGGCGGCGCGGCGTTGGGCGTAAATAACTTGTAATAATTTATCACTTTTTACGACCTATCACTGTTTTTGAGAAAAAAATAAATATATATACATAGGTATATATATATATATTGTATACAAAAATAATATTACACATATAACAAATTCTTGACGAGAAAACCAGTATATCGACGTTCACAATATTAATTGGTTAAGGAGCGTATATTATATACATGATGGAAGGAGAAAAAAAACCGAATACATCGGAGTAGCGTTTGTTAAGTATAAAACATTAATATATAATAATAATAATAATAATAATAATATAAACGAAGAGAGGTGCCCGATAGGCTATTCACTATTATTTTTAATGTTAGATTTACATATAGGATGTAGTATAGGTAATACGCAGAAATCAAACTAGTTACACAAACGCACTGCACCGACGACGACGACGACTCGAGTGACTTTAATATAAACGTATATTGCTATCGGTGTAAGATCGCAAGTTGAAAATATAATTAAAAAAATACCATCAACGTATAACAGAGGAAAAATAATGCGTATAAATACATATACGTAGGTATATAATACATAGGTACGATACGTCTAAACTCATCAACCACGTGATTTATGAGTTTTTCTTTCTATCATTAAACATAATACGCATAATGTAGTAATGATAATATTATAATCGGTTCTTATAGAATTTTTAAATCGTATACCTATACGACGACGCAACGGAGCAGAAGTGTAAATACCATATGTAGTGTGTACATTAATATCAATATAATATCTGATTAATGATTAATGATTACTATTTATAAATCAATGTAGGTAGGTGTTTTGTATAAAAATATTATGATAGTTCCCGCGCTCGAGTCTTGAGAAAGTGTACTATACTTACAGGTGAATATACTAACATGGCATTACGGCCCACGCGGTATACTTACGAATACGTCTTGTACGAGTAACTATAATTATATGGCGTATCGTAAATATATTTCTAACGAAACCAAATATTTTAATTAGACTAGACTAAAAAATTTAATACTCAAGTAAATCAATTCGTATTTTAAGAGCATTGATAACAGTGGCGTGTAGAAAGATAATCGATAAGAGGAAATATTTTGCTTCTGTAATTTCGCCACTAAATAAATTTCATCCTTACATAGACTTAATGCAAGTGAAAATGAAATAATAAATAATTTTAATAGATATATTTTCGTTCAATTCAAGTATTAACATTTTTTAAAAATCCGTAATTATAGAAACTTCAGGTTTATATATATATATATAATGTGGTATATTATACGATAATCAATTCAGAATTCAGCACACGAATTCAGAATTTCCTTCAGTATAAGATCTAACGAAGTACTAACGAATAGATGTTATCAAAAAGCTACATTTATTTAATATAAATTAGTTTAATACATAGTGTATTAGTGGAAATGATCAAAGACAAATTAATGAATTAAAAAAAGTCCAAACAACGTTTTTATCAATTTATTTTAAAGCCTTTTTTTCATAAGGTTTAATGCTTCAAAATCTGTATTCTAATCGTCAGCATGCCCACATCAGAAACCATTGTGATAATTAACAATCATATGGTAATACAATATAATAATTGTATTATACATTTTTCATACAAGTATCAAACCCGTGCTTATAGAATTATATACTTGATGAAGAATTGTATTATATATTTGTTAAACGTACGTATACTATACTTATTTATGCTATTATGCGAAGAGATTATATTGTTACTTTAATCAACAAAAAGAACACTTAATTTTCAATCGAAATTTAAGTAAACATATGTACAATATGTATATAACATCTAGTACTCTATCTCTTATGTTTCGTCCAACTGTAGTAATTTAGTTATATATTATTTTAGTTATATACTGCTTTAGTTATCACAAACCAATGTCAATCTCGAAAATAGGGAAGGAATTTATTCGGTACCTATAGAACGCAATTACGCAAGTAATGTACGACGATATAAATTGTTATAAAAACCAACGACACACAATACAGAAACCAAAAATAATAGTTCGAATAAACAGTTCGAAGATTAAGGTATCAAGGCATGAGTATTACAATCCGTGAATTGAATGATTTCTTTTATATGATCGTAAAACGGTTTATTGAAACAATCTTTAGACTGTAATCGCGTGATATTTGCAAAGATTGTTTAACAACTATTTTTACGTATTCCGTAATCTCATGTACTTAATATAAATTTAACAGCAGCTCGTTAGAATAGGTACTCTGACCGCTTGAACCCGTTGTTAAAATGAAGATATAACAAATGTGTTTTGTTCTGGTCCAAAGTAATAGATTATATTCATCAAGTATGAAATGCATTTCAAATATTTATCCTCTCTTAACTGACAGTTGAGCACTGCCGACATGGTTACTTTACTTGATTAATTAATTTATGTAAGCTGCGAATTCTTTTAAAGATTATAACTCATATATTATTCTACTTGAAAGGCGTATCATATTATGCGTCATAAATAGTAATCACCGAAAATTCACATTCACACGAAAAAGTAAGTACACTAAAACAATCTAATATTTTTATCGAAGTAAAAACTTTCCATCCGACATTTAAAAATTATACTATTAGTATTGTACTTAATACTAATAACTGTATAATATAATGTGCAGATTTCCGGGTATCGTTTTTAATTTTACAAAACGCGTGAATAAAAAAAAAACATAATAAGTAGACAATTGACATCATGGTTGATCCTCACGACTCCTTCCCCAACTTACCGTAATTATATAAAGATGTAGATCTTATAAGTATAATTATTCATAAACTGAAATATAAACTCTTTTAATACAACTATCTTACAGAAATTGCCATCACCGTATATGTATTAACGCATTGCTGGGCATCAATTATGTTGTGTTGTATACAACTTGGATACGAAATGTGTGTCTTGTGTTTCATTTGAATAGAACACGTTTTTGAGCTAATGACATACATTTTAATTATTTTGACAAAAATCTGAAAATACACCCCTCTTTGGCATCATATTTTTTTCTAAATAGATGGAACACAAAACATGGACGCCAATCTATTTTTATTTTCTGTGGTATGTAATATATAATTAACAAGTTAGTTAACTAATCCTAAATCTTCCCAAAAACCATTAATCATAAGTACTCACCGACAATATGTGCGTTGAAGTTTCCACGTGTAAATCGTATTTAACTTGATATTGATCGTGGTACATTGTTCCTTTCCTTATTTTGAAAAAAAAACATGGATTACACATGGATTTTCAAAAACCTAATACCTATACCGTATAATTTATCATTTATATGAAAAATAAAATACCTAATGCCCGTGGAAATCGCATCTTCTATGTGTCAAATATTTTGTGTTTAGAATAATACGATGGACAGTTTATGTTAAGAACGATCGCGTTTGGTTATTATACTAAATTTTATAGAACTGCAATTAATAATTCTAATAAAATATTTCCTTACTTTACTTCATATGAATTTATTGCCTAGCTTAAGTATTTATCTTCATCGCAATTTAACGAATCCGATTTTATGTGGGTAATCGCATTATAATATATTATATTATTGTGTAATCTATACATATGTAATACCTGAATTTTACTAAGTGGCCACAACGTAAAAATATATTATATACTGTACATACTTGTCCTTATAATTTGCTCTGTCATTCCTCATACGTCCTTATACTATCTGTATCTAATCTGTGGTATTAATCTGTATTATAATTTTAAACTAACATTACATAAGTACTCATACTTTGTAATAATTCTGGCTGGGGGTTGAACAATGATAAATTACGATGAAAATAAAATATTATTTACTGTGCATCAAGTTTTGGCGGGATGTCGAGCGAATTGACAAATCTATTCTTTACAAATATTATCATAAAAGAATAATTATTTGATACCCGCACTGTTTCTTGAATGACGCTATGACGGCAATATTTTATCTCCGCTCTTCTTTGTATAAACTGTATTACAATTTATATAGGCATGACTGAAACTAATTGAGTTATTTAACCGTAAACATATTGACACTTTTTTTCAGCTACCTGATATAGTGATGTACACACTGGAGTATCTATTGTACTCGGACCAAATATTTATAAATGAATAGTATATATAGGTAAAGTAAAAATAACCTATTTATAAGAATACTATAATAATACCACAATATTCCTTAAGAAATCTTTCCAAAATCCATTTTATCGCTCTAGTGCTCTACCTGTGAGTTATCAAAATAAACAGAATTTAAAAAGATTTATTGTGTACTTTATTTTAGATTTATTATTTACTTAGAGTGCATTCGAAATGAACTTGTCATAATATCAATTTAATAATACAAATCATAATGGATGTAAAAACGTGCTAAATATTCGAACAAATTGTAATGTAAAATCCGACCGTTTCTTAAAATTCTATCCCCAACAAACATTTCAGCCTATTATACGAATACTATAGTTTGTATTTTTATTCTAGAGATTCCATTTTTTTTCGAGATAAAATTACCAAGAGTCATTGTAAGTTATAAAATGCTGCTTATAAAGTGTATTAAATATATCTTTTATAACCAGAAAACAATATAAAATAATGAAAATATTTTTTAACATTGGAATGATAATGTTATAATAATATATTAGCTAATGCTTATTTACTATAATATAGTGTCCTGATATAAGTTACAATAAGTATATATTATAATGATATTGCAAACTGCAGCTGTGTGTGTGTATAATTATTTGAAACAAAACAAAAAAGTTTGACGATTGTTTTTCCCCGCTATAACTTATTATACTTATTATAGTTATTATCACTCTAGTTAAGAGTTACTGCATATTAAATACTTATAAAGTTATTACACTTGAGGTGTTCAGACGGAAAATAAATTGCATTTAACGCGCACGTGCAGACGGTCTACGTTTCGTCTGCACATACAATTATACTGTCTGTAATTATATCTGCTATAAAAATGTACGGTAAGGATACAAGTTTCCGAGACCACCTAATCATACCTATATCGTAAATAAATGACGTCGTAAGTTCGAAAGACGAAAGCGTGCGTTTGCGGTTTACATATTTAATATTTACGAAGAGACCTGCAAACAAATAACTAAAGAACGATAATTGCTGTATAATATGTAAAATAAAGATGACGTTTAAATAAAAATTGGGTTTGTTTCAACCGTATGTTCTTACATAATAAGAACCTTCAGTGTTAAACGTTTATAATTAAAGTTTCGTGTACGCTATCAAATAAAGTACGGTAAAAAAAACGGTTAGACGCTATCATACGAAAAATGTCACAAGACACTCTTTTACTTAGGTGCGCCATAGCGTCTTATAGTAAAATATATTTTTGCAATAATCCTTCATTAATAATACATAAAAATCATTTATAAGATTATTTTGATTGGGAAATAGTAGTATTAGCACTCGCTATGATCAATATAAATCGTTCCAGCTTTAGTGCTAGGAACCATTTCTACCACTGAAGTTGCAGCATGGTACTACGGCGACAAGGAGGATAACTGGTTTTTTTCTGTGTAGAGAAATTAACTAAACGATTATATTTTATTCCGTGGTGGAATGCGTTGAAAACATTTAGACGTATTTATAAAAGAAAGAGAGACAGGTAGAGAATGAAGGAGAAGGATTGAGAGAACAAGATATCGAGAGGGTGAGGTGGCGGCGGCAGCACACATTACTGATTGTGTGTGCTTAAATAGATGATTTGTGCATACAATTACATTATAATATATATTACACACACGCGCACACATGCACACACATATCTATATGTATATATTATATTATATACGGTTACACGAACGCGGCACGGTTTGCGCGCTTTACATTATAAGCGGATGACACTCCAATTTACAAGGTATAAAAATAATTACATCGTGCGAGCGTTATAATATGTGTATATATATATATGTAGGTCGAACAGCGGGTTAGGTTGCGGGTATAATTACAGGGCTCACAGGTACCGGTCTCTAATCACCGGTTAGCCGTCCTAGGCAGTGTGCTCTCCCGGGAATCGCTCGTACACGTTAAATAACTCAATCCAGACAAATCTTCTCCTCTATATTTATATACATATATATATATATATTTGGTTGTGTGTGTAGGCTATGCGATGTTCTCGGCACTGTATATACAATATAAATACCGCTGCTACAGATCACTAGACACACGATTGGTATCAAAACACTAATCACGTCATTCCCATTATTTATCCGTTCGGCCGAAATTTCCGCTCGGATTGACATATTTCGTACACGGTATATAATAATAATAATAACATACGCGTTACATTACGTCATATTATTATATACTTGCTCGATGTACGTACTACGTATTGCCACTGTGTACGTATGTGTATGCACGTGTGCATGTATATACACATGTGTGTGTGTGTGTGTGTGTGTGTGTGTAGTTGTTGTTTGTAATAGGTTATATGTACCGCCACACAGGGGGTGTTTGTAAACGAGTATCGCCGCCGCACGCGATTGGATTTTCTGACGTTTCAATACGGTAGGTACATAATACATAATATAATCACACGCTAAATACATATTTTACATTATAATATAGTACTCGAGACCTGTAGGAGGAAACGGTATTCGATTTTAATCGAATCGGTGAGTGAAAGAACGGTACTAGTCCAAAATACGATGTTTCATTTTTTTTTTTTTTTTTGGATCAACTCAACTAATATAGATCTAAACATTGAGTGTAAGAACAGTGCTAATACAGCATTTTTCCACTTGTAACCGGCATTTTTATAATTTTGATGAACGGAAAAACAGTACTTACTTACAAACTTTAAACTTGATCATCGCAAATTGTATTTTTTTGGACTAGTACTGTTCTTCCACTGATAGATTCAATTTATTATTTTCACTCAATGTAATTTCTCGAATAGTATGTATACCTACAATATACACCTATAGGTATATTGCAGTAAATAGTAGTTGTTGACTGGCAGACGACCTGCTAAAAAATCAACTAAATTTGCACGAAGCATGAGTTGCACTCCATCGCAGATATTAAGAAAAAAGATGCTGTTGTATACGCATTATTTAACTAGGTTATAATAATTACTGCACACACTATATATACTACTATATATACGATATACTACTCTATTGATTAAGAAATGTCATTTGGGGGCGTGAGAGCGTAGTTCCCATTGTTCTATGAGCAATAATAAAAATTTCAGCACCCCTAATACTTAGACTCTAGTTGTACTTATATATTTTATAATTTTATTACACAACTAATATAAGTTCCTACATATTAATTATTGTATGTTACGTATTGTGCAACGTTGAAGATCCACATCGGTCGTTTCCAACGCAGCTCATTATGCATGTAGTGGGTTAAAATAATTATCACTCCCGGTTCTTTGATATTCTTATTATTATTTGTCTATTATACTTATGTGTATATGTTATATGCTATATACATTAAAACGAATGATTTCGGTGGTTTATCCGTTTACGCGCTCATTGTCCACGCGCGGCATTCGTCTGTGTCGGGATTTCGATCGGTTCGGCACACACACACACACACACACACACACACACACACACACACACACACACACACATACACATAATACATATATATCAGGTTCATGAGCATACATATTTATACGATCCAAATGACAAAGGCCGTAAGAAATTCCATTTTTAACACATGTCATCTCGGAGATTATCGATCGCCGAATACCTCCTCGTACACACATACACACCGACGTCGCATTGTTGTAAAGTATACATTGGTCAGGTCGGGTGTACCTATATACGTATATATACGAGTGTAGTAGGTTATTTATTATTATTATTATTTTTTTTTTCTGTACGCTCTTTTCTCCTCTTCCCACCCCCTCGTATAACTTTATTATTGCCATTATTATCGTGGGGGACGACAACATGCGAGCGGCATCGGTCGAGTGTAAATAAAATGACACGTGAAACGGGGCCAGTAAAATTTTCAACCGCACCTTTCCCAAATCTTGTTAGAGACGCATACACATACACCGACATGGACACACGTATTATTGGTATTATAAGTTCACGTGTACGTATTATGTTCCACTATCGGTTCGTTCTGCCAGTGTGCCGTATGTTTACGTATGTTTGCCGTATGTATCGTACGAGCAGCAAGCATAAACTCTTTAGCATCGGTGTATTCAAAATCGTATAATATATATATATATATATATATACAATACACAACCGAACACACGACACACGTACATGTACGAGTTGAATGTACACGCATATGTTTCGTGTATAGAATATGTTTACGTGTGTCCACAACATTATACTTTAACGTTATATATTATTATCGTCTATGCGAGAACGTATAGTAAATTAATTATCACAACATCTTATTATACAATTAATTGGTCTAGGACATTTTAACGTGGTCGTTATTTTCGCGTTAGGCTACATAAAATGATCTGTATTTTTCAAGATCAATATAATTATATATCATTTTAAAAATCTACAATGATGTATTAGCAATTTATATTTTAATCTATATGCTATTATTGAGTCCAACTGATATTAGTCAATCAGATTTTGTTTAGCAATATTTAAAAATTTTCTAAATAATACATGAGTACCTAATAAGCACTACCTTGCTCCAAGTATGAAACCTATTTTCTTCATTCCAAAATAGATTTAGTCAAAATGGTTTCGCGTAAAAATGGTCATACACAATAATATAATATTACAGGATCGGTAGATAATTTCAGTCGCTAACTAATGTGACAATTAATCAAAACTTTTACTTAAAAACCTCGAGCTTTGGCTGCACGATAGTACCTATTATTATTGATTTTAGACCGTTGGAGTATGATTAAATTATAATCGTATATTATAAAACAGTAAAATGTGAAGTATTAAAATTCAATAATAATACGCTATATCGACCATTAAATTTATTCGTATTGCACGCGCGTGATGTGTGATGATGTATTAGCAATTGCAGTACTATATAATATTATAATAACCGTTATGCTCATGCGAGTTATGAAATCCATAACCCTTTTCATTACGTTCCGTGTACCTATTGTGGCGCGCGCCTACCTGCAGTCGTACATGTATTATTATTGCATATTGATTATTAACGCGTATTTATAAGCTAGTGAGCGCGCGCGCAGCAAACGGAGCGTGAGATATTTTAATAATTTTAATCGAATGTGTACCAACTTGTTGAACGAAAAAAACAAAAGGGACAATCGAATATAATTGTCGAAGAAATCGCGGGCAAAACAATACTTAGGCCCCCGCCGGGGTTTAGCGGTCTGTCGATCGCACGCTAATATTATATAATAATAATAATAAATAAAAATATAAATAACAACATAATGAAATCACGCTGAGACACCGCAGACCGTACGGTTCAATGGTTTTTTTTTTTTTTTTTGTTTTTGTTTCCACGAGGGATGTATATATTATATTATTATTATATATTGTACTGCGCGCGCGTATTATTATTATTAAAACAGTGCACTCGCAGAAATTAATAGGTACATGCATGGTGGCTTTATCTCGGCATACCTAAATATTATATTATATTGTCGTTGTCGTAGATTATTATATTACTATTGTGAGGATAGATTATTGACAGCTCAATTGATCATTACAATATTTTCCTTTTTGTTTGGCAGCTCGTTGAGGTATTAAATGTATTATACGTATCAACACGTCATGTATATATACTTACCTATATTATACTATATATACCAGTTCTAAAATATCATAACGTTCACCAATGGTTGTTTTCTTATTACTTAAACTGCTGTTGCAACCCTTTCGTATAGACGAACCCTGTGGTTTTCCGCGGTAGTTTTTCTTTCTGTTTTGTAAAGCAGCGCATTTTATTGCTATTATGATTATTATTGTAATCACATCCCGTTCAGATTTATAGAAGATCGTTCAGCTGTTAATATACCTATTATGTTTGTACAGTGTATGATAATATGAATGGTGTTTAATATGAAGAAACGTTGTGTTGTGAAGTAGATTCGATAATGTAAACGCATTAAAGCTCATCAAACTCACAAGCATAAAATGTAAGAGAATAATAATTTGTAAAATATTTTGATAGCCCTAAAGGTATGTTAGATCGACAATATTCACAAAACTTATTTTGTTATATTGTAATTTTATAGTTGTATAATATTTTCTACTTAATTTATAATTTATAAACAAGTGTTTAATATAGATTGATTTTATTAATCCGAATTCATGTTGATTGTTTTTAATTTTATATTATCTTTTATATATACCTAAATTAAAACAATAAAGTTGAAGTAATTTAAAATTGTATTAATTTATCTATAATATGCGTACATAAAAAAATATTTTAATTATAAATATTATTATTACAGGTGATTAATTTATTATTATATGTCTTATTAGTAATAGTTATAATAGTAAGTTATTACCCTTATGACTTTATCCATATATATATGTATTTGTATAAAAGAATATTATATATATATATACATATATATATGAATAAAGTATTATACTAATCGTATATACTAAAGTAAATAATAATAATTAATAATAATGCTATATTTACTGATTTCTTTCTTCTGGATTGGAGTTAAAATATTTCAATTGTCGTTAAATATTTTCCCAATTTGTTCACCACTCTTTACTCTTTAGTTTTTCGTCTAGGTCTTTATACATAGAACTTGCAGTAACCGGCGTTCGAATATTATATAATACATCCAATACTGTAAAATTCTGTTTATGATTTTTATAAACAGTTAGTTGTCGATTAAAAATTATTATTAAACGTTCGCGCGTAGTTATACAGGTAGGAAAAAGATTCATTTAAAGCGTATTATTATACGTTGCAATTATTATGATGTATATAAAATATAATACTACGAATATCATGGTTGCTTTTTTCACTCTGAAGACTTTTATACGCGCAACCCGCCCGCCCGCCACATTCTAAACCTCGTCCGTCCAGTAAATTATGCCAATCCCGAAAATTTAACGTGAAAATAATCATTATATATTATATTATAATCTATAATAGCTATTCAGTAATAATAATCAAAATAATCGGTTTCCTTTACAAATTGACGTTATTCTAAATCAACGAAAACAAACTTGTTATGCAAATTAGTATATAGAAAAAAGATTTTTATGGGTTTGTTTGTTCAGCCTCATTGAATCATCAACCCGTTCAAACAGTCAGTCCGTTACATTCATATAGCATCTCTTTTGATGACTACTACAAATTATACCAAATTTTAATATTTATTTTTCAATAAACCACGTATATATTGTATACATAATATAAATATACAGTTTAACATTAACCACTTTTTAGTTCACTCCCGCAATATATTTTAGTCGTGATTATTTTCGTTTTTATATTTAATTAAAATTTAAAATGTCTATTAAATGACGTTATTTCACGAATTAATACATTATAGACATAAGTAACAAAATGTGTTAGCAATAAAATAACAACTGTTTAACGTCCTTTGAGTTAATTTTATAATGGAATAAAACTATAAAATCTACATTATGTATGCGTTATACTTCCAGTTGATTTTCTTTTAAATAAAATATATACAAATGCGTTCCGTATAGATACTTTAATATTTTAAAAAAAAGTAAGAAATGAACATTAAAGATTGGGTTTTATTTAAAATTTAAAACATAAAATAATTATACTATAAATAAATAAATGTATTTATATTGTATGTATTTATTTATTCTCAGAATTGGAAATCTAGTATAGTAGGTGTAATATGATTTAATTTTACGATCAAAATACTTTACCTATAAGTCTTTGAAAAAAATTATCATAGAACAAATTGGGTTCAATTTCATAATTATTATTTTTATTGTCTTTTTTCATAAAATTATAAAATTTATAATGTTGTACATATATATATATATATATATATATATTGTGGCGGTCGTTCATCTGTACTTATTGAAGTTTACATAAACACTAGATAGTATACCGTATAACACAAAAACTTGAGTTTGAAAATTTGAATCCATGAAATATAAATTTTTTTCGTATCTTTACTTTCCAACATGGTATTAAAATTAAATCAACACAGTTCACATTTATTTACGCGCGTTTTGTTAAAAAAAAAAAAACTCGAAATTCGTTCGATAGACTTCACCGAGTCATATGGTTAATTGAATTCAAAAGAAGTTTTCGGTCAGACGACATATTTTATTACCTCCATACAGACTAGACAAGAGTCCCAGACTTATGTTAAGTAGCGGCGTATCATATTTCATGATGGAGTTGAGGCTATCAATTAGTATTAACGTCAATTTGCGGTTAGATCCCCGAAAATTGTCTAACCAACTCGGTGTAATCGTGCTTTAGCTAGTTTAATGAAACTCTGCGCAGGCAACATGTTGATTGTGGACACAATATATTATTATATGCATACATATAAATATACAAACGACATTTTACGTAATATTTTTAATTGATGTTATTCGTGGGATTGTGTTTAAGGCTATTAAAGGTAATGCAATATAATATATACATAAAAGTGTTTATACGTTAAACCTGTCTGTCTTGGCGCGATGACGTTAAAAACTACTTTATGGGATGAAATAATTAGTAAAACGTCTTTCAAAACGAATTTTTTCACAGAAACCAATCAAGCGCTTAGATCTTATATTATAACTGTACACACATAATATACATATATTTATATGGTCATTCTGAATTGAATCTAATTGAGCATATTTTTAAGATTTGTCACGGATAAAATATACTTATAGGTATATATAAATACAATTATAGGAATAATTTACATAACGTTTCGAATGCGTGTAATAATATGTAAGAAATTATACGGGTTTAATAGGTATACCAATAAATCGAGCGTTTATCTATTGTAGCAATAAAAATCTTTTTATCATTCTTTAAAATGAATTTTAAAATCTAATCCACCAGTAATCTCCATATTTGACATCTCGACCAATTAAACTATATAATATTATAGTTGGTTTTTTTCCATGCAACATATAATTATATGAATATTTATATGTAAGTGTATGGAATGTAGGATTTACAGCGTGCCTTTTAATTTCTGAGACATGAAAAACAAATACTTACGTCAAAATTATTGTTTTAAACTATTTTCAACAAACCTGAATTAACAAGTCGAATTAACATATTTTTTTGTAATTCAAATTAAATCAAAACACAACATCGACAGGAGATACAATATTATTATAAGTCCAGTTACAGCACATGGTTGCATAATAATAGAATATGCGATACCTAAACATATTATATTCTATTTGATGTATAATATATAGTTGTACCATTATTAACATTTTAGAATGTTGAAGACGAAATAATCACGTGCTGAGAAAACACAAAGTCACAAAACAATAACATTATAATTTGTGGGTAAGTGTGTGTGTGTGTATGTGTATGTGTGTAAACAGCTATATCATGTAAAATCATAATATTAATATAATAATAATAATAATAATAATAATAATAATAATAATAATAATAATAATAATAATAATATGTGCACATGTATAATAATTTACGCCTACAAAGATGTATATTAATATGTACGCACATTAACGATAGCCAACCGAAGTATAATTGACGAAGAACACGACGGACGAGACGTATTTGTATATACAACTTCCCGCAGTAATTTATAACATTGAGGTATAAATATAAACATACACATGGAACGACGAAAAAATAATTTCCTATACAATAAAAAGCATGTCCAAAATCAAGACTTCGTGTATATAATAATATAGGTACTATAGTGCGCGCATAACACTAATAACTTTTTTCCACGAAATACCATACGACCAAGGATAATATATTACATTATGCATATACTTACTGTTAACACTTGCAGTTTCTCATTTTACCGTCTCTAAACATTGTATATACTCGTGTCCACTTTATTGAGCCCTAACTCATATGTATTTACACACATTCACAGGATGTATATACCTACCTACTTACTCAGTTCACAGTTGATATATTACATTTGACTGACATTTCCCAATCGCGACCATGTCCCTCGTAAAACCCCGTAAAGGATTCCCGACGACATGCGTACCGCAGCACACACACGCATTATAATATATAATAATATATGACCAGTATATATTTAACACCACCGCAGTGTTAAGTTCTTTATTGAAACACGTCAATCCAATAACCACAATACCGCGAAACGTGTAGAGTGGCTTATTATAAATATATACGTATAGGTACTATTATTATTATTATTATATATAGGTTTACCTATACTACATATAGAACGCGCGCCGAACACAATACGCGATAATAAAAAATAAATCTTAAAACATTTGCAACGGACTATTAAATCCGTTCGGCTAATAAAACTAGTAAATGATGGCGAAGAAAAAAACGTACATACACTACACAATACGTAGCAGAGAGAGTCGGATGGATCCATTGATCGGGTGCGCGTCTGGGCCCGCAAACAATACATAATCGCGACTGCTAACAATATATGCGTGTACATATTATATTATTTATCATTATTCGTTGTCGGAACTTAGCGGCCATTTTATTTACATTAATCGTCAATATACATATATATATATATATTAAACGAAGGGGGGGGGGAAAGGGCTCCCTGATTATTATTATTTTTTTTTTTTTTGCAGCCGGTATTTATATATATATATTCGTGCGCGCGATGATCCGCTTATAGAAAACTGCGCAGTGTGTTGACTTATTCATGTGTAATGACCCCTCCGACACGTACCCCTCGCGGATAAATCCCGCGCGCGGTATACCCACAACACACGCACGCCACACCACTTTTCGCACATTTCACACAGCGGGTGAACACCACCCGAGTAACCCCCCCCCCCCCTATCATATATATATACAAATATATGTGTATGTGTATAACTACCCGCGCACGTAATCACGCATTGTTCGTCCCCGTGCGAGCCGCGGTAACCGAATTAGAGTACTTAACGATACCCAACCCTCGAGGGGGAGACCTGGCTGGTTGCAGCTATCGGGGACCAGTGGCGCGCATTCATATTATACGTATACATTTACGGCAAACGCGACTGGTGAATGTCATATTAGATGTGCGCTGCAGTACCGCACACAAAACATACATAATATAATATACGCGCGCTACCACATCTATACTACTATTACTATTATTATTATTATTATTATTTGTAATAATATATTGTCGTCGCCGTGTATCGTAGTGTTCGATATATATTATGTGCTTCACCGGGGTAACCGCCATTTTCACCAATAATTGCGTGAACGCTGTATAAGTATATATATATATATATATATTGTTCGTATATTATATACCTACAGACACACACACATATATTATACAGTATGTAAATTAATTGGAAAGTCAGTAGTTATTACTCTTAATATAATGCAGATATTGAAGTTCCACTTTTTTTTAACATAATATGTGACTTATAGCCTATCTATTACCACGGTTAAAAAAAATCCAAAATTCAAAACCGCCAAAATAAATTTTTGATTTCACAAAAAAAAATTTTGAACAATTTTGAAAATAGCCCCTTTGTAGAATTACATATAAGTTACTATGAGAAAAAAAATATTTGAAATCAGTTGATTTTTGGATGAATGAGAGCATTTTATATTTTAAAAAAACACAGCAAATTGTAAATTATAAGGTTTTTTGATTTTTTTAGTAATCGTATTAATTACTGTTAAACATCTTCAATTTTAGCATCTATTTATGTCCATATTAATTTTAATTACATTTTAACTTCATTTCAGTTTAAATTAAACCTTGAATTATCTGAGAAAACGTTAAAATGTGTATTATTTAAATTATAATTGGCATTAAAATATTTAAAATTACCTAGGTACCTAAATAATGATACCAATAACAATATTAATTATACATTGTTGAAGTCACTGCGGTGTCATTACTATTTACCTAGATATCATAATTTTAAAATGTTATTTATGGACAATGCAGGTGCGTAGATTTTACTCTTTGGCTTTTATTATTTTCAAAATAAATAAATACCATTTCTACGTTATCGGGTATTATAAATTTCATTTTAATACTTATTTAACGAAAAAATTAAAATTAAATTAATACTAATGTTAAATGAAGTTAGAAAAAAATCTATGCACCTGCACTATCCATAAATAAAATTTAAAATGTTAAAATGTAATTTAAATTAATACGGACATAAATAGCTGCTGAAATTGAAGATATTTAAGGTTTAACAGTAATTAATAAAATTACTAAAAAAAAATCAAAAAACCGTACGATTTTACAATTTGCTGTGTTTTTTTAAAATATAAAATGCTCTAATTCGTTCAAAAATCAACCGATTTCAAATTTTTTTTTCTCATAGTAACTTATAGGTAATTCTACAAAGTGGCTATTTTCAAAATTGTTCAACATTTTTTTTTGAAAAATCAAAAACTTATTTTGGCGGTTTTGAATTTTGGATTTTTTTTAACCGTAGTAAAAGATGGGCTATAAGTCACATATTAAGTCAAAAAAAAAAAAATGGAACTTCAATATCTGCATTATGTTAAGAGTAATAACTACTGACTTTCCAATTAATTTACATACTGTATATACGTAATAGGCATAATATACGAGCATGCGTACTACTTTTATATATATATATATATATATATTATATATTATGTTTTCGTAAGTTTCGACCGGTATATTTGGTGTGTTATTATATAGGTACCGCTCGTTTATACGTAGGATACGCACATCAATCCTTCGTAATTGCTGCAGATAAGGGCTCCGAGCTGCAGTACAAACGGGACGCCGGAGGTTACGTATATTATGAAGATTATTCACCTTGCATCATGCGCGCAGAGCTTGGTTATAAATTATATGAAATTTGGCTAGATATAAACGCGGATAGATGATAAATAATAATCCGTCAACAAAACGCTTATGTGTGCCTATACATAATACATATTATAGTGACGTTTCAAATATTATTTTCGACCGAGTTAAGAAAATATTATAATATGCTCGTCGTAAACGTGGATACAAAATAATTACACGGCGTACACGAAGCCACGAAGGGTGTTTGTTGGGAGGAATTAATAATTTTTTCTCTCTAGTGAAAAATATTTATACACTTACCTCCTTCCACTCATTTTTGTTGGCAAGGTTTTTACGTCGATTAGTTTTTAGAGGATTAGGAGGAGTTTAGAGAAAAAAAAAGTGAACAATTATTTGAGATCAATTATATATATATATATATATATAGTATAGGTAGGTAGTTGAAATGTTTCAAGTAAATATTCAACGACGAACGCCCTTTAATTTATTTTTTACTTTGCTCTGCATTACGATGCTTAGATCTTCCAAAAGATAGAGTGAAACATTTCATGCTTCTATGAAAAACTGAAGCGCGTGACCAAACTCTTTTTTCTTCATGAATTCTTGATTTCAAATGATTCAACGATAATCATAAGTGTTGTAAAACATTTCATACACGAACATTTCTATCTTTAAGTAAGTGTATAAATAGCCATAATATATTATGGGTGTATATTTCATTTAATTTTGCCAGTATATAACTACGATACAATTATAGGTGGTTTGTGGCAATAACTATAATTATAAGAAAAAAATCAAAAACCATTTGCATGAAGATGTATAATTTTAGAATCGCCAAATCTGTATACCTACAATAATTGTGTGCGAATACATTAAATTTAAAATGAATACAAGTTACATTTAAAAATTCACCACAACGAAACATTCTAAGATACAATTACTCTTTTGAATTACTTGTAAACTGTATAGTAACATAATAATTTAAGAATAAAAATTTAATTTGGAACTATTCATTTTATGTAGCGTACTAGCGTAATCCAACATGACTATAAAACACTTATATATAATTTCACGGCCGTAGCATTTACATATATGTATTCTATATGTACAATATCATATTATGTATTTTATATACATATATATATATATATATATATTTCATGTATTAATAATATAAATTACTGTTGAGTAGGATATTAAGTATAATACCTACTTCCTATAAGGCATAGCTATAGGTACCTAATTACCATTTTAAATCTAAAATTATCCATAATCTTTATAAATATATTCATGTATCTATATGTAGTCGATTCATGTGGTAAATATAGAATTATTCATCGATATAATTATTTTCAGTTTTATAACAATTACCATTCCTTTTTTTATAAATGCATATTTCTAGTTTGATGATAATATTCCATACGCACTAATTACCAAGTTTAATAAGTAGGTACCTATAAAAGTTACTGGGTAATTTCCAACAATAATGTTAACTACTTTAACACCAAGCAATTACATAAGCATTGTGTTTCTTACGAGTGTAGGGTATAATATAGGTGTAACAAAATATTATAACCAGTGATGAATAGTCATTTAAAAGTTCTTTTGTTCTCAAACGTTAAAAGTTAAAAAAAAAAACAAAAAAAACATAAGTGCGGGTTCCTACACACAACACAGTGAACAAAAACCACTTGGTTGGTTGTGGGCAGTAGTATAGTGAGAATTTAATATATGTTATGTCACGAGTAATAATTAATAATCAACAGTTGATTTAATTCGCATTGAATAGTTAGTTATGTTACCTAAAATATTTTGGTAGAATAATATATTTTCATTGCATTCTCAGTCGAATAATTTTTTTTTTTTTTTTACAAGAAATATACAATCTATACAATTAGCACAATAAGTATATGTGAGAATGGAGTAACAAAACAGTAGGGGTTACGTGAGCCACCCAGTAGTAGCACTTAGCTTAGATTGAATAAATTTAAAAAGAAAAACAGTTTAAATTTATTCAGAATAATATTTAAACTGATACAAATTACGTACATTAAGCTCGAAAATGTACGAATTTAATAATTTTATGTTAAAAAAGTTTGTCCTGATAAATATAAAATTAGTTTTAATGTGTAAAAACCTTTAAAATATGGTGTAAAATATATACTCATATTATATAAATATAATATCTGCAAAATTAACTTCAATATTCATAGCTATACAGTCAAAATATTTTTTGAATGATAAAAAAATATTAAGTAGGTAAATATTATTACACAGCTTACAATATACCGTACTTACTGCGATTATAATGCTTTTGTTGTTCTTGGAAAGTATCGTTATTCATTATGCAACTAAATATTTCAGTGGCGTATCCAGAATTTTTTTTAGAGGGGGGCACACATTTTCTAAAATTTTTCATGAACACTACCTAGCTACTACCAAAAACAAAAAAAATAAAATAAGCCAAATATTTAATGTTTTTGATGCAAATAATTTATTTATATTTTCAATCAGTCATTAAGTTAATATATATATACATTATAATAAATAGTAATAGTAATTTAATAATAAAAACGGGTTAGTCCCAACAAAATTATTAGTGTATAAAAACAATAGTAACAATTGTATACAATTATTTTGACCAATCTACGAGTTGCAATTTTCTTGGTGCTTTTTTTGCAAAATCATAATGATTTCAGTTTCTAAAATAACCTCTTTTTTATTTATGTTTACTAAAGCTAATCCATTTAGTCTATTTTCAGTCATTGTTAATCTTAAAATGTTGTTTAAAGGTAGAGAAAGTACGTTCTGGCGTAGCTGTTGTAACAGGAAGCGTTGTGAATATTTGTAAAAGCAATTTAATATAGGGCACAATATTTGTACAATAAAGTAAAGTCTCAATAGTGGTTTGAGGTTTATTCACTGTGCTATTTTGTTCATCATATTTCCATTGATTTTGCCATATACATAATTCAGCCTTTAATGTAACAATTGCATTTAAGATCATTTTCGTATATTTTTGCAGCCTCTAAAATAGTTTGAGTATCATATTTATTGAAATGTGATTAGATTAACCCTTCAAGTGGAATAATTTCTCTTAACCTTTGATCAAATCGAGTCCTTAATTCACAAATAATTTGGTCAAGAAATGGAATGAAAATAAATTATAAATATAAATTTAAATCTTTAAAGCAAAATCTAGTAAATACGGCCAACGAGGGGGGCATGGCCTCTGTGTCCCCCTGAATACGCCACTGAAATATTTTTATCCATAATTATAGATTATTTTGCACTATATTTAACTAGCAATTTTTAATCAATTAACATTAAATATTATGCTACGTGAAATATGAATGAATTGAAAAACATTTGGACTATCCGAAAAATAATTCTAACAAAACAAAATAAACACAAATCATCGAAATATCAGTGCTTATAACTTACAAGAAAATGTTTAAATAGAGAATATGTAATATAGTATAATAAGCAATTTAAAAAAACAGCAATTGTGTTTTTTAAAAAATATACAACTTAGATATTAGTTTCTTAATTTTAATTTTTAAGCATTATGAATAGATAGTCGATGGATATAATACGTATATAGGTTTATGAATCTTTAATATCTTTAAAAGTAGAAGGATTATTTTACTTTTTAACCCAGTAATCTATAACAGCTTAATTATGGGAATCTTGAAGAAAAGTTAAATAAAAATTACCTATACTTATCTATCAACCGATAATTATCAAAATATTTAATAATTATTTGTAATCGTTAATCACTGTTCACTATATAATCAGTGTTTACGCATAAAATACTGCATACTGAAGTGGCTATCGCCAAAAATCGACATTTCACCTATTAAATATCCAAAACCCCGTTCATTGTTAAAAGCGTCATTCTATTGTATTCAAAATTTATGTGAGAAATCATGGTTAACTAAATTATCTGTAGGCTGTATAAATCAATCAGATTAAAAAAAAAAAAATATTTATTTTTATTTAATGTTAGGCAAAACCAAATAAAATTATCGTCCTCGGCATTTTTCGTACCAATCAATATTTTATGTATAGGTTATATACATTTTAAATATTTAAATACATACAATTGTTATAAATTATATAATACAATTTGAGTACTTTGGGTGATCGAAATTCCATGTAACAGCTATTTTGTCATAAATATGCAAAATATAGAACAATTTATTAAAGGAAAGTTTTATTAAATAATTTAATCTACAATCATTAAGTTCCTAAGTGGTAAACTTTTAATGATCAAAAATGAGAACCCTTAATTTTTTGTAAATATACACAAAATAATCGTTGTAGGTACATATGTAATATAATATTACATCCACGTCAATCTTCAAACTCATATCAGACATATTATTTATTGTCATAATTGCAATAATATTTTAATCGGGTAAGATCATTTATAATTACAACTCGGATAAGGAGTTTTATTCTGTCCAGATTGAAAAAAAAACGTGGCATTATATATTATTATATTTATATTCTTTTGAAAGTACCGTTTGCTGAGGATGCAAACTATTTAGCATTTCAATACATTGAAATGCATTATAATATAATATAATATATAGAGTAGGTGCACGTATAGTTATACACTTTAAGAAATGTTAAAGTACGTTAAAAAAAAAAAAAAAAACATTAATTATAATATATAAAATAAATCAATAGTAGGTATTATTATTATTATAATTATTATTCTTATTATTATTATGAAAAGGTAATTTAAGACAGTGGGATGTCTGATAGCAAAATGCGATGTAAATACATTTGCTTGTATAATTTGTACATAATAGTACGGCCACACGTGTTCTTTGTGAAAGTCATGATGAAGTGATGAGTTAACAATATTATTATACGATGTATATAATGTGCATAAATATACACCTCTATAATTAATATAGCATACACACACGTGGGACATAATAGTATATAAGATGGAAAGAGAAAGAAATATGATAATGAGACGATTGCAGCTAATCTAAAGTGCATACTGTTCGTATAATACGTATACCTATACCGATTTTCACGGTTCAGATGAAATTCTGATGAATCGTAATCGTAAAAGATTATCAGAAACACTCGTGAGAAATTATTTTATGCAAAAAAAAAATAAAAAAATTGCCAGATAATAAATTTGATGAAAATTGAATTACGTGTAGGTAATGTCATGTGTAGCGGTGTGTTGTTGCGGCTAATTATCAATACATTTGTAATCCTGATATTATGCATAGTATGCGCAATGCGCATTATATTGTTTTTCGACAAGTTTCTCAAATGTTAGTGAGGTTAAACAGACAAAATATATTGAAGTACAATGAAAGGAGTTGATCTTAAAATCGCAGTTATCTAATTAGACAATTAGTTTATTAGAAGTCAAGATTGATTCTAGTGATAATAACTGCAGACGCGCATCGTTTCGTACAATTATTAATTATATCGTTAGAGCAAAAAATCAATTTTCAATTGTGATGAATAAATAATTCATACGAATCGTATATTGAAGTCACGTTTATATAAAAATATAGTAATTATAACTAATTATAACGATTGATTTTTATTCAAATTTAAAAAATAAATTTGGCCCAAAGAATTAAAGTTACGATTTACGATGTACATAAACTTTTAAACTGTTAAAATAATAAATCTATAACAAAATTCTTATACAATAAACGTCTGAATTAACAACTAGAACGAGTAAGATTTTTAAAAATTATGGTTTGAATAATTCCATAACTAGGTATTAAGCTTAATATTGGGGCGAATGTGCTTAACAAATAACCCTGTGTTTATATAATAACATCTCAGTAATTATTGTTATTACTGATTACTCTTATCATTATTATAATTATTATTTTCTGAATATTGAATGAACTAATTTTTCGTAAGTTTGATTTTCGATGGAGACACTCCTCGGTGACGGCACTATATATAAATACTACACGCACGTAATAATTCGTGTACGAGTGGGATATGAGGTCAGCAGTTTATGTTTGATAGGCGGTTGGTTCGGTTAGGTTGTCGTGATATCAATATAATATACATAATTGGTGCCTATAATAGTACAGTATCTATTTATTCATTAACAAATATTGTTCACAAAAAGGGAATTACTGGAATAAGTTTTACGTATATATACAAATATACAATGCAAAATACTGTGAAATTTTTTTTTTGTAGCTGAAAATGTGGTGAAATTTCATGTCATCAAATTTTCCTCAATAGTAAATTTTGCAAGTTTAAGCACAGCATTTTGAGGTTTAATTTTACATCTTTATTTACCTCAAAATTCAAGCACTCCAATCCATTTAAGTAAAGCACAGAAAACCTTTTTTTACTTCTCCGAAGTTTTTTGTGAGATACTATTGTACTAGTATAATATTAGCTATTATTTATACGTATATTAAATTCTGGACGTAAGCATTGGGTAGTGGGTATCGCTCATTCGTCGATTATATAGAAAAACAAAGTTAATCGTTATAAAATTTAATGGTATTATTTCATATTTGAAATACGTTCATTTTTATATTATGTTTTCTCATTTTCTGGGTAAATAATTATACCATATCTTTTCTTCGTTTATAGAATATGTATACTTAAAATTTAAAACGTACATACGGTAATACTAATTCTTTATTATTCCTCGTTTCACTTCCCACAAAAAAAAAAATTATCTTTTTCAAATTTATCTAGGTATATAATTTATCTTAGATTACCATTTTATTTAAAAAGATGGATAAAAAGATACTTCAAATTATTATAATTAAGATAAGATAAAAAGATAAAGGTTTTTATCTAGATAATGCACAACATAGACTGCTAACCATATTAGTAATAACGGTGTGTCTGCATTCTGCGTGCGTGTAAGTATGTAAGTTTGTTGTTCACTTCATTGTGATTCAATATTTCAATCTGAATCGGGTAATCGATTATACGGCCGTTCACGTTTAAAAAATCATTCATTGTAATAATTGAATTAATTTGACACTGTTTCACAGTTTCACTATGTTCACAAGTATGCGATGGGAACTTGAAAAAAAAATAAATTAAATAAATTGCCTTCGCAAATTATTTATTATAATTTATAAAGCACGAACAAGATTCGTGAAAAATTCTGTTTGATTACAAATGAAATAATATCTCGTCTTCGTGAATACTGAATAGAATGATTTGCTATAGTGTGACGGTGAGTAACATCGACCACGGAATATTAAATTCTGCCATCGGTGTGAGTACTCTAACCCGCGATTTGTATTATTATCTTAATGCGTGGTACTACTAGAGTACTCTAGCGTTCGTTGGCACAGCTACGATCGTCGCGGTCGCCGCCGGTCCTTGCGGTATCTATTGCGTTATCAGTGTACGTGCTATCGCGGTTTTTGAACGTCGGAAAAAGCCGGACCGCGTATCGGTCGGTCGCTTCGCCGTTTCCGTATTTTCAAATAGCAAAACATCAACTCGGTACCTTGCCAATAACAACTCTCTGTACAATAATATACCGTCGTCGTGCACATCAGTTGTTGCCGGTGTCACGCGTTTTGCGGTAAGTTTTTACAGTTTTGTAGTACAACTTTCACCGTCTGGCCGATTGGCAGCGCAGTCATCAGCTACACCGTGCGCACAGCAGACGCGGATTAGAAACAATATTGCCATACACTTTTCGCGAATCGACGGTTAATTGAAATCTATGCCTACATAGTGTATTCCTCGTCGGCCTGTTTTCGTTGCCTTCGGACAAAACAATTACTTGGCGATCGTTGCGCCGTCCACGTTTTCGCGGCGAATTTTCTACGGATGTGCTCTCGGCGTCGTTTATTATTCCGTAGATAAACTACCACACTACGCAGTACGATGCCGTAAGTATACATCAGCTGTTATACTAAAACAGATATATTGTACAACAGATTATAATATTTTACCAATAATGGTAAATAATAATATTCTCCTCGCTCGTTATCACACGGTTTATATTCTTTATAACAGCGTTTCCCAAAGTGTGTTCCGTGAGACAATGTCAATGGGTCCCATAAGATGTATGTGATTATTGAGAAAATTATTTTATATGATATTGTCGAGTTGGAATTGAATACATTGGGGTTCCGAGCAGTGGTCGAAATGGCTCAAGATAAGTGGAGGGATGCCTTACAATTCAGATTTCCTGATATCATCATAACATTCTTTATACCTTGTATAGTTTTTTTTTTTTTTTTTATAGTTCACATTTTGTTTATGCATCAGAATACTACAATCTTTTTCTATCGTATAAATAATCTTTAAAACTAAACAAATAAATAACATATTTTCAAATTTTGTAGCAAAAAAACTGACAACTACAAAAATTAGACGAAATAAGTAGAGGGATGAAAAATGTAAATACAAAAAATTAGAGGGATGTCATCCCTCCGTATCCCCCTCACTTCGACCACTGGTTCCGAGTGAAACACAAACTATTTTTTAAGAGTGCCGTTTTTGTTAAATTTTGGGAACCGCTGCTTTATAACATATACATAGTTTTACCTACATATTATAGTTGGTAAATAAAATCGTATTGACAGTTTTGTATTTTATTAAATACTTAGTAATATATTTTATGCATCTACACCTACACGGATCTATACAAGCGCACTTATGTACATCATATATTAATGATTTTTTAAATAACGATTACGATACATAATTAATGAGTGATTTTCCACGAGATAAAACCGTGTACTGATGTGTAGGTATTTTTAGTCATCGGAACAGTCTTTTTATACTTGACTTGTCCAAAATGGGGACTAAAATCGTGTGTAACACGATACGTTTCGTTCCACTACACTAATATGAAATCGATAAGGTGGTTCTGCGTATCGTATGGACCTGTAACTATTATGTTTATAATAATTAAAAAAAAATGTTTAACTTACTTTTGGTTAAATTTGATTATTATATTAGGTATATAGTTATTTTTCGGCTAATATATAATTACAAACATTAAGAACATAAAGAAGTATCATATTACCTATGTTTTTATTATTATTTACTATTTAATAATTAATCAATCCATGTTTTTATAATAATTAATAATATCAGACGTATTGGAATATGCATTTAAAAGCAATTAAATAAAAAGTCGAAAAAATATTACATTTACGATGTTTCTATAGTATATAGGTACCTAATTATTTATATATAGGGAAAACGAGAATTGAGGATGGGTGAAGCTTCTACCTCTTATTTAACTTTCTTACCTTTATTTTTTTTCCTAAACTAATAGATATGGTACTTAAGCTCTTTTAAACACGAAGATCTATTTATGTATACGCTGAAATACCAAACCTAAGTTAACCAACATTTGAAAAAAAATCTTTCCTTTTTTTAGCGGTTTCGGTACAAATTAGAAATTATTAAAGAAATTAGAAATCCTATTTTGTCCTTTGGTCTACCGCTGAGCGAATTATATATTATATTTTGGTGTCATAACTTATATCAAACACAAATCTATGTACCTATCTAATATGTACATACGTTGATTTTGTTCTATTTACGCTGCAGAGGTCACGCGGGCAAATTGTTTAAGGACTACGCGTTTGCCGCCGTGTCCAGAACGTATGTTTCCAGAGCACTCGGCTTCATGGCCCTGAGCCTGGTTTCGTTGGCCATCAACGAGACGATGGTGTTGGTCAAAGGATACTTTTGGCGCAACTACGTTACTGAACTCGAAGTGTCAAACTCGGACAAATGTTATCATTGGCTGTTACAGTGGATAGCCAAACATTGCAATGACCAACTACTGCATTTCACGGTGACCACGATGTTCCAGAAATCCGAATCCGGCCTTGCGACCTCAAAGTTCGACTACGAGCCCAGTGCCGGCGAACACGTGTTCAAGTATAAAAAAATAAAATATATTTACTCGGCGAACACGAACTAATAATATTATATGATAATACCATTATTGATTTTATAACTGGCTTACCTTATCAGGCGTTTAATTTGCCAGTATTATGATTATTTATATATGGATATTAGGTTGAAAGTTGTAGTTAATCCAGATACACTATAGTATATTATAATATAGTGGTTCTCTATATTATCATTAATCGAAACTACTGCCCAAATTTAATATTCATAGCTTCAACGGGCTAAGCCACTTTTTCTATTTTTACCCCTTTTGAGGAGTTGCATTTTGAAAATGTTTCCTCAATAGGTACTTGGTATTATCTGTTTTTAATTTTTATTTGTACCTTTATACACGATTTCGAACAGAAAAAATGCTCCGATACATTCAAAGTGTATGACTTTTGTCTAGTTGGTGCAGGGAGGCAGTCATTTTTTGAATTTCTCAATCATTTTTAGAATTATTATTATACATTTAGCCCAGAGATGACCCATTAAAAACTGTTTTTGAAAAATATTTTATTATTGCACACCTAGACCACGAGACAAACATATACCTAGCACATTTCAAGTCTATAGGTATATAGTTAGGTTGTGCGTTGATTATGATTTTATGAACCAGTCATTCATCTTCAGACATTTTTTTTTGTATATTAAAAAAATTATACAATATTTATTGTATTTATCATAATTATCCAATATGGTAAAAACTAGACTAAGTTGAAAATTATATTTATAATTACCTAAATATTTACTTTGTGGAATATAATATAATACATATATACATATATACTATTAACTATTATACCTATTCTTGGTAATCATGGCACCAAATTTTTTTTTTTTTATTATTACAAGGAATATACAATCTATACAATTAGCATAATAAGTATATGTGAGAATGGGGTAACAAAACAGTAAGGGTTACGTGAGTAAGGAGCCACCCAGTAGTAGCACTTAGCTTGGACGAAGGTACCAAATTAAAATAGAATTTGAGAGGTGAGGGTAACATCAATTTTTGGGTATCCACTCCTTACATATTCTCATTAAACTGAGCTCTTATGTATTATAAGTTCAATGTTAAGTAATTATTAAAAAAAGTTTTCCGGAGGGTGGGAGGG
The DNA here is from genome assembly GCA_025469195.1 of Chaitophorus viminalis. NCBI lineage: Eukaryota > Metazoa > Arthropoda > Insecta > Hemiptera > Aphididae > Chaitophorus > Chaitophorus viminalis. The sequence continues at coordinate 561,805 of JAIPRK010000033.1, read as the reverse complement.
GGGCACTTATACAGCATATAGTATAGGATCACTACCCATCGACTTTCCTTTGTGTTACAGTTGTTCAGTGCCACTGCTACTTTTGGACAGTTTTTGCGCTGTAATTTTGTATTTAAGGTTTTTACTGTGACAATAATGAAGTTTTATGTAAGCAATCAGGAAGTTATTAATTAACTTATGTTTTGTTTTTTTTTTTTTTTACTGATTTCGCGATGATTTAATAGCTTTGTGTTCGCTGTGCATATTTTAACGTCGACACAAATATTGGGAAATTAATTCGAAAATATGTTCTCGTACTTCCAGTCGCAATACACTTGCGTATAATGATTTTTTACAGACTCTGTCAGAATAATTATTGTTTTGCATTCCTTCATAAAAATTGTCCCTGGATATAAAGATTGATGTAGTATTTTTTTTTTCTTAAATTGGTCAAATATAAATTAAGCAATACCTGTGTATGTGTACACCATTGCTACTTCTGTTAAAATGGAAGTGCGCGAACTTTACTGTTGACCTGTGCAGGTACAAGGGTCACACGATACTGGTAAAACGGAACCGCAATCCCGTGATGACCAGCGAATATGGGTCCAGACCATTCGAAACGCTGTATTTGTCTACTTGGGGCCGAAACAAGCACGTGTTGAACGAAATTCTGGAAGAGTGTAAGTATACTAACTACATCACGTTCACGTCTACATCGTTGCATTGCGACATTGTTTTTTATTTTTTTGTTATTGATTTATTTTTAAGACAGTGCCCAGCAACTGTAGCCATTATCCCATCGTGTAGGTTTTTTTAGAATAACTGTAGGAAGACATAAACAATGCCGTAGGGGGCGTCCATCCGCTAACAACGCCGGGTGGTGTTTGACTGTTGCAGCACCGAAAGTGACTGTTCAGCGGTTCCGTCACAATCTTTTTCTTGAAATTGGTTATATATATAATATGTACCTTGAAATTTTTCAATTCGTGAATTATAAATATTATAGGTACGGTACATGGAAACAATAATTATAACAGTCTGGATAGGTATTTTCAATTAAATTTGTATTTAACTTGTCTATGAACTGCATTAGATGTTATTAACTCAATCGAGTTTATTATTATAGATTTTTAAGTATACCATACCAGTATACCACCTACCTATTTATCACGATATGCTGTGTACTCGTACTACCGTTTAAATCTCTAGCCCAAAGTTTACCGTCAAACTTGTAACTAATAATGTTGTACAACCGAAGATCAAAAACTAATTTTAAGCTCGCGTATTAAAATAGCTTATTAATCCGATAAAAATCAAAATTTTTAAACCTTTACAATACATATAATACATATATTTATTCCTTATTAATTTTGTTGGACATAAATCCAACTTAACTCTATAGTTAAATGATTAGAAGTACCTAATGTATTAGTACGCCAACGTGTAGTATAGTTATGATCCTGGTGCGTCAATAATCAGGACCCAAATAAAATTCGAATGCATAATTAACTTTAACGGTTATCGGTACAATACCAATAGTTCCACAGACCGTATGCAAGTAATAAAATAAACAATGACAATCTAATAATAAATATTTCCATATAGTCCGTAGTACATACATAATGGTACTTATTACGATAACTTCAATGCACCAGTATTGAATGTTCAGTGATGGCGCGAGGAAAATGTATCCTCTTATAATAGGTCACTCTTCCTCTTGGGAAATGTTGATCAAACGATTGTAAAACACTGTGTTCTATTCTGCAGCCCGACAGTACGCGATGTTGATCATGGAATCCGGCACTACGCTCATGGTACCGTCATACGACACGTGGCAAAAGTTCGGCGAACCACGCGTGCCCAGGTCCAAGTCGTCGGTGATACTGGACGAGGGAGTGTTCGACCGTATATTTCACGACATACAGGACTTTGTGAACGACCAAGCATGGTACTTTGACAGGGGTAAACCTAAGCACATAACCATGTATACACAAGGGCGGTTCTTGTGAAGCCACAAGGGGGGGGGGGCGAAAATATTTTGCATATACTTACAATTATGCTATATATATATACGAATATATAGTATAATTAACAGTGTATATAAGTATTAATTATACATTATGACTTATAGAACATCAAATACCTACATCACAAAATAAACATTCTTTTGCAGTTATTTTGCTTGGCTAATCTTTCAGTTATAACATCTGTGTTTACTTTGATATCTCTTTGAATATGCAGAAGTACTAAACCACTAAGTCTATCATTTCCCGTTCTAGATCTTAACCATTTTTAACTCTAAAGAAATACCTAAGCAAAAAGCATTATATTTGAATGAGTAAAATATGAAATGAAGGTTTAATGACCAATCTTTAATAAATTGTTTAACATTATTAATACATTATTAACATTATTAATTTATTATTAAAGTTCAATACATAATCCCTAGAAATATTTAATATATTTACTTATTTTAATTGTTGACATAAATCACAGTTTTAACATAAAATTATCGCCAAAACTAATTTTAGTAAACTGCAGTTTACTTAGTCATATTTTTAGTTTTTACACTGCCCAAGGAGGGACGATCCACCCATCCCCCCGTAAAACCGCCACTGTGTATACATTATAATAAGAAACCGCGTATTACCTACTGTTGATTTTTCGTACCCCGCAGACCCACCCAGTCCATAATCGTTATACGAGACGTATGATAATTAAGTAATTAAATCGACAGTGTACTCTGTACCATACCTACTATGCGAACGGAGACCGTTGTTATACGTGCGTCGCCATTTGCGTTTCAGGGATACCGTACCGCAGAGGGTACTTGTTGCACGGGCCTCCAGGCTGCGGTAAGACGTCGCTGATCATGGCCCTGGCTGGTGAGATCAAGTACAACTTGTGCGTGTTGAGTCTGAACGACACCAAGATGTCCGACGACCAGCTCGTTCAGCTGATGGGAGAGGTTCCGGCCAAGTCGTTCGTACTCTTGGAAGACATTGACGCGATGTTTGGCAACAGACAGGGCAAAACAGTTGTAGGTTTGTATGATGTACATCATGTATTGTATATATTATGTATATTATATATAGGTATATCTTCTACTGCGGTGTATGGGGGGGAGAGATAATTACAGATGTAAACGGCGAAAAATGTTGGGGTCAAACACCTGCACTTACAATTAGGAGCCGGATAAGTAGTCAATTTTATTTCAGGGGCCGGACAAGTCGATTTAAAATAGCCTACCAATAAGTAAATGATTATCAATTAAATATATACCTGGGTGTTTTTTTTTTTTTTTACAAAAGTATATTATTAAAATTATTTACTTAAAAAAAATAAGCAACAATTTATAGATAATACCCTATTGTTGAATTTTACTAATTTGTCCAAAACACGAAAACATAATTTTCAAGTAAAATTGATATTCCTCAAATTATATACATATATATATTATACATTCATCACAAAAACAATCTGTTTAAAATTATTTTTTTTTTTTTTATTTAATGTGACAGAGGGTAGTACCAAAGTGACGTTGAGTGGTTTGCTAAATGCGCTGGATGGTGTGGTATCAACCGAAGGCCGAATTCTATTCATGACAACTAACTACATTGACAGGTAAATACTATTATATAATAACAGTGGTTCTCAAACACTTTTGATCATAAACTACGTCGTTGGTGATCCAAATAACTGAAATATATAACAAATTAACAATGTTTTTATTAATAATTCATTTCTAAGTTTACTAATGTACTAAAAATTACCAACTTTTACCAATAATAAATGGGTAGACAACTATCCAAGTTGTAATTTACAAAATGACAAGTATGTTAGGAATCTATGAAATGTATGAATTATGCATTCAATGTACATTATAAATTTAATTAATTTAAAAAAATTGATATGTACAATGAAATACCTATACAATACATATGATTTTAAAATTAAAGTATTAGTTTTTTTTACCATTTTTAAGCGAATGAAATTTACATGTATGTATAATTATATAATTAAATTGCTATTTTATAGTTATAAATGATGCAAGACAGAGCATGCAACTTTGCAATCAGTAATCTCAAAATGGATGAATTTAAATTCTGACAAAAAAATATTTTGAAACAAACTACCTTTATAGAACTGTGAGCTATATGAAATTTAATCTATTTAAATTTTTAGTTAAAAATTTCTTTACATTGGTTGATTTTTATTCCATTTGAGTTATCAATTAATAGTAAAACGTAGATCTACAAAATGACTATTAAGAAAATGTCAAAAGTTATTTAAACTGGAAATATTTCATGCTAGAAGACAATATTGATTCTAAGCCTTGAAAGTTTCATGATATACTGATAGGCCACTCATCCTGTTTGTAGCCTTGAAAAATATGCAGAACAGTCTAATTATAGTAAAAATAAATTACTAAGCTTGTCGAATATTGATTTCAGATTGGACTCTGCATTGGTTCGAGCAGGTCGTGTCGATTTCAAGCAATACATTGGTACCTGCACAGATCATCAATTACAGTACATGTTTGCCCGGTTCCGTCCAGACAGTACAGACGATGATCAGAAAAAATTTGTAAACAAAATATCTAAACAAAACAAACCAGTTGTTCCAGCTCATTTGCAAGAATTTTTTCTGGCTTATCGGCATAAAGAACTAGATGAATTATTTGAACATATAAATGATTTATGGCAGGATGTGAAAGACACATTCAATTAACAGAGTAACAATAATAATATTTATAATATTAATTTAAAAAAATAATAATAATAAGGTAATTTTTTATGTACAGAAAAACACTAAGTACATAAAAAACCAATGTTCAGTCATATAGCGATCTTTGAGCACAATAAAAGAAAGTGTCATGAATATTTAAAGTGTTAGAAAAAGAACAATAACAAAAATTAATTAACAAAAAAAAAAAAAAAAAAACAAAAGTATATACTATGTTCATTATCTTTTGGGATCAATTGAGTATAATGCTATTGTTCCATCCATGGCGCCAGTAGTAAGCAAAACTTTCTGCGGATGAAACTTAGTAGTCGTTAACGGCTGATAACGTGAACTCATGAACCAATCAGATAATTTCAACGAGTTCAATAATTGACCCTCTGTGTTGTAGAATAATAACATTTGATTCACAGTACTACTAAACATACAAAGTTGGTCAAGTTTAAAAATCAATTACTATTTTGAAAAAAATGAACATTTACCATGCTATTATATTGCACATTGGATGAATGGATGCACAGAGCAAATTATTGTTGACATGGAATTCATGTTGTGGCGCACTTTGTCCAAACTCAAATGTTTTTATATCTCCATAAGCACTATATAAAATACAGTTATAAATTATATTTTGTTACAATTCATCCAATGAAAAACTCTCATTTTACAAATAAACTTGTGTTTTTCAAGATATTGTAAAAATGTAATATAAAATTATCTCATTCAGAAGTTGAAAATAAGTTATTACACATTTTAGTAAAATTTATTTTTTTCAATTATGTTAGTTTTATATTTATAGGTAAAATATATTTTGGGAAAACTTAATATTTATCAATAATAAAAATAAAAACAAATAATACTTGTAGTAAATTACTTCAATTAAAAAAACTCATTTAGGTATGTAAAAACATAAAAACAGTATTAATTAATAATATTGATATTCACTAAAGAGTAAATATTATTTCGAGTCATATATAGACAGAATTTATTCAATAACACACAAAAACCAGTCTTATGTAGGCTTAACAAGTTGAATTACTTACCAAGCAGACACTAATGAAGCATCTTGAAGTCTTAAGGCAAGTATTTTGCTATGATGTCCAATAAAAGAGGCTATTTTAGCTTCATCTGGAGGTAGCCTTTTATCAAATACTTTAATGGAACCATCTTTACATCCCGCAGCAAATATATTATTTTCTTTAAAAATATAAATTGTAACGTAAAATTATTAGTTGTATTAAAATAATATTCTAACTTAAAAAAAATTCATTTTAGATCTATTTTACAACAAAAATGGCAGTAAATGTAATTTTTTCAAGCTAAAAAGATTATTTTATGTTCAAAATAAATGAAATTCTCTTAAAAATATTATACGTCGATATATCAATATAATAACTGTGGTTGTATTACTACATAATACAAATTCTTTAAACATCTGTACCCAATGTTATAATTTATTCCATCATCACTTATTCAAATATAAGGAATGTAAATATTATACAGAAAACTCCTAGGTTCAAATTATAATGGCATGCTTTCAGGTTTATAGGTACTTCATTATTTAGGTCTACATTATCACTTGAAATGTACATAATCATAATAATTATATAATGAAACAAGATTTAAAGGCACAAGGTAATCACTAATTGCTATAATTAATAAAATATAGTCACACCAAAAACAAAAATATACCAAAGATTTTCTTCTTAATTTGCACAGCTTATCATGTCAAAATTATAATTCAATATTATAATTTAATTTAATTTTAATATGTTTGTAAATATATTCATTAATTTTGATATAATAAACATTAGTAGTAGTTGAACTTTTACCTTTTGATTGCATAGAAAGACTTGTTACAGAAGTATTAACTCCAGTAGATAAGGCAGTCAATTTAGTTTCAGTTTCAATATCCCAAATTTTTATCACTCTCGAATCTCCAGCACAAATTAGATGGCAGGATCTTTGGTCCCAATGTAAAGCCACTGAAAGACCAAAAGAAAAGTTATCATAATGTACAATGTCGAGGTTGCTAAATATTTGGTTATATAATTCTCTTCACTTACTTGAAGAGCTCTCGAAACTGGGACTCTTACAAATAGGTAATGCATGCCAACCAGTGACTAATTTAGGAGGTCCATCAATGAATTGAGACCAAACCTGAACATTTCCATCATTAAAACCAGCCAATATTAAAGAAACATCATGACTGTTAATAAGTTCAACTGCAGATAAGTGAGGAGCTGATCTATACGATAAATCAAGATTATAATTTCTGAAATCAGGTTTCCATTGGCTTAATTTATAGCTGCTATGATAATCCCAAACTCTGTAATTCAATAATTTATTATCATAGATTATTTTTGGTTAATCTGCATAAAAAAAAAAACAAAAACAAAATTAATTACTTACGTTAAATAATCTTTAGTGGCTACAACAATATGTGGATCATAAGGATGAAAAACTAATGAATTTGGTGATTGCTTACATTTTGAAGAAAATATTTGATTTTCTATTTTATAATTCAAATTATTCACTTTGTTTTGTTCTTCTTGTGCATCTTTACGAAATGCCATGTTTCGAGTATACCTTTTGAAAATATAAATTATTTATTTAGATTTCAGAGGAATAATTATTTTACTATCAGTAACGTTGGTTTTTTGCCTTTACTTAATTCAGCTATATTCTAAAATAAATGTCAGTAGTCACCTCCAGTCACGTTCATAGTAAATGGCACTCTCAAAGTCACCTCCATCATTCAATCCACTCAATGGATGTGCAAAGTTCTTAGACACCCATTCAAAAAATTGAGATCTTAATAAAGTTTTGGTTTTATTTGCACTGTCTTTTTCACTATCACTTTCTACATTCGGAGGCGAAGATGATGATGACTGTACAGATGATTCTTCTACAATCTAACAAGACAAAAAATGTAGTTATTATTTTTTCCGAATAGCTGTATGTAATTTAACCACATACAGTGTTTGGTACAATTTTTCTTGTTTTTGAGCTGGATCTTTGTGGTACCATAGATGTTTTATGACGGGAACGAAATTCATTCATAGATAATGGAGGAGACTCTCCTTGACTAAATTAAAACAAAGTATATTTAATATTTTAATAAAAAATAAATAAATAAATAAATAGATAGTAATTAATTAATTTCTTACCCGAGATAACTTCTTGAAGATGGAGATGCAGGTAAAGAAAGTGATGCACGATTATCCGATTTATTATTAAGCTAATCCAATTGAGAAAATTGATTATAATAAATATATTGATATGCTTAATCACTGCTCACCTTTTGTCTAATGTATTTAGTTAACTTTTGTGCAGTAGCAGCAACATCTGGAAAAATATCACGTTCTAAAGCAGTCAAACCCTTCCATAATTGTAAGTGGATATTATTAAAAGCTGCAGTTGATTGATAAGTATCTGAAATATAATTATTAATTTAGTGATATCCAATTACGGTAAAAACAGATGAACAAACCTAAGGTAACTATTGATGAGGATGAATTTGTGCGCCTTAAATGTTCAGACTTGGATTCCTCTGGTATTTCATCTGAAGTGCTACTAAGAGAAATTTGAGGCACCATCACAGTGACTATTGGACTAGTAGAAGGAAATAACAGTTTCTCTTTAGAGTTCATTCTCGTCATGCTAGTTATCTTTGAACTGCCATTTGGACCTTAAATTAAATTTATAACAATCTATTTAGTTTTTTAAAATTCAAAATTTAGAATTTATAATTCTTTACATACTTTTGTAAAGAGGTCCATATGTTTTTTCGGTTTGTTCCTGTAATGCTATTTCTAAAAATTGTCTTTCAAAAGCTACAACTGTCCACTGTAGAGCAATGATAACTTCCTAAAAGATTTAATAAAAATGGATTAAAAACTATTCAAATATTTTAAAATTGCCTATAATTTTTACCTCTCTAACCATGGGACTCATATCTTTAGCTACCGTATTCAACAGAGTAAGAGCAATATTTTGGTCAACATTCAATGCATGATTACTACGATCTTTATCACAACTAACATAAGTACCAAGGGCAAACACTGCTGCAGCACGAACCTGAAAATAATTTATATTAATAATTCAAGAATAAATTATTTTTATTTTTCATTTGACTATTAGTAAGTTCAACATATTGTTTAAATTGATATTAATTTTTTTGATTTTTCTTTTTATTCTTTACATTAATAATTATAACTTACCTCAGGTATTTTATCTTCTAGTAATATATATAGTTTTTCGTGAGCTGTGTCCCGTACACCAACCCACCGAGCTTTATCATAATCAGCCCATAGCTGTGCAAGGCATAAAGTCAACCATTGTTTATAGGGAGGACTAGCATTGGGTAATTGTTCAAGACATATGCACACTAAATTGTTCTTAAGCCCAAGTTGTTGGCCATTCCTGTAGTTTTGCATAAGGCGAGACAAAACCACAGTTCCCAACATCCTTTGTTCTTCCTGAAAATAAACACAAATAACACAATTAATAAAAAAAATAAATATAATATAGGCTTTTTAGTTTAATACATTTAACATAATTTACATAGTTAATTATATTCAACACTTATATTCAAAATCATATGACATTTCTGGATAATTTAAACATATACTTTATTCATATATGTTAATTATTTCCTGAGTATCGAGTTGATAAGCCAATTTTTTTTGTCAAAATCTATCAATATTCGAACCATCGCCAATATTTAGTTCAAAATAATATGGTTTAACAAAATTTTATAATATGATTGTCGATGACATTTTGAGGATGAATTATTCGGGCAATGCTGCTTTGCTGATTTAATTTTAATTTATTACATCATAAAGGATGATAACATGGAGGATAGCCATTTTTAGGCTCAATTAGACTAATTTCGGGAGCGCTAAAATTATAAGTTTCTTGTAGATGTAGAACCAAGTTTGTACAATGAAATGTAAGCATATATTCAAAATGAAATTTATGTTTACTCATTATATAAATCTAACATCTGGTAATAGATAAATTGAATAAATATTAATAATTGGAAATCATAATATCATTAAAATTAAAATAACATAATTGAATATAAAGAATTACAGCAGACAATAATGTGTAAATAAAGTAAACTTAAAATCTCAAAACAGTATTTAGAATTTCAAAGCCTATAGAAATTATATTAATCTTATTCTATCAATGAAAAATGACAATAAGTTTAAATTATAATAATAATAGATTTATATACTCACAGGCAAATTTACATCTTCAACCAGTTGAAAAAAATACTTAAAACCATTTTCTCTAACAATATCAGTTTGACAAGTCTAAAAGTATAAAAATAAGAACAATTTCTTTATTATAACTCATAACAAAACACTTACATGGTCTACAGCCATTATTTTTGCCCAAATAAATGCTAACATTGGTCGCAGCTCAACAGCAAAACTCTGCAGTAGTTTTAGTATATATGGAAATATTCCTACAGATAAGGTCAAATTTACAGCCCATGGTCCTAAATCTAAAAATCTACCTAATAAATCTAATGCTCGAAGTCTATGTGCTTGACTTAATAAAACCTATAAAAATCCATAGTACAATATCAAAATATTATTAAATGATATATAATATTTATAATTCTAGTTACTTGAAGTACAATGGGAAGCTGTTCAGGTGCACTACGCTGTTGTGTGGGTAAACAAGATGTGTGATCAAGCCAAATTTCAAAAGCAGTTAATTGCTCTTCAAAAAATGTTGTACGCACAAAAAAACCATCACCGTGATCTTGAACACGTTGTAATTGAGACAAACACAAATCTAAAATATGATCCCATGACTGCAAATTAAATACATAAATTAAAAATATCATAGTAAATTCTAAATATTATTTGGAAATAAATACAATCAGATAAAATAATAAATTAAAAGAACATTCATTGTAGTAAATGTTGTCATCTTTGTGTAGTATTTTAAAATTGATCTCTGTATGTACATATTATACAACAAGCATAAAAATAAAAATAAATAAACAATATTATCAATGTTGTCAGAAAATTTATCTACTTGTTTATAATTTTTTTAAAACAAAAATATTTAAAAAATCTTATTTATTTATTTAAGTAAATAAGTATAGGCTCAAGATAAATAAATAGAATATTATATATATAATAATAGCAATGATTGAAGAGCGAAGAAAAGTTTTATTTACATATTTTACACTAAATTCAAAGGGCCAACAAAATTTCAAATTACAATATTTTTACAAACCTGCCACATAGGGTGATTGTGCATTGGTGGAAGTTTAGGCGAAGACACTGGTTCACAGTCATAAGTTCTCATAATACGTTCAGCCAATAAGAAATTTCTTAGTAGACTAGCAACTAAAAGGTCTTGCCGAAATAAAGTTTGAAAAGTATCTTTTTTTAAAAAAAAAAAAAAAGATGTTTTTAAAATAAATCATGTACATATTATATCTATTATAAGTGATTATAATATATATTATTTTAAGTTTCTAATTTTACCTCGAGGTAATATATTCCAAGCTATTGTATCAGTGATAGCAGTGAATACCCAATTTAATTCACCCAGCATTGTTCGTCGATCATTTAATGTACCTGGGATTCTAATGCAAACACAAACATAAATGTATATAAATACATAAATAGATATATTTTGATCATTTTTCATGAACTAAACTTACTTGTCAACAAATTCAAGATACAATTTTGAACCATATTTAGACATATTTTGCATTACAAACCTGAAAAGTAGACAAGTAGGTATGTATTAAACTTTACTTTAATACACATCATACAATATTTTTAATTCTATTTTTAGTTTATATTTTAAAATGGTTTAGAATTTACAAATTATTAAAAATGCAACATTTTTGAGGAATAGATATATAAAAAAAAATTCAAATGATGTTATTATATATTAATAACAAGATGTTATAGTTTTAGATTAAATAAATGTATTAACGTACCTAATATTAATTTAATAGTTACAACCTAGCCATTAGTTATTTTTATTTTATTCAAAATTTAAAATTTAAAAAAATTAACATATTTTCAAGATCAAAATATAGACACTGTCCCTTACACAGATATTTATTCATAATTAAATTGTGAATTCATCATTTCATAATATATGTATACATATATACATATAAATAAAAAAATAAATAAAAAGGTTATAAAATATGGATTGATGTTTAAAAACTTGTAACTTTTTACCTCCAGATATTATCAGTTCAATTATGCCATAAAATAATATTTATATTTTACACAAAACGATAAATGTAACTAAAAATGTGTTTTAAAAAATCTTATCTAAAATATGTACAGTATATAAAGAATGTGAAGTAAAAATTGTTAAATTAACCAATGAAATAGTTAAATGATTATAAGAATAGTTTTTTTAGTTTAACTTAGATAAAAGAGAATAACAAATATATCAATGTATTTTTTATATAGATCCCCGAATTTTGACAATAATATTATCAAATAATTTTAAATAATTTTGAAGTAATGTTCACTTTAAAAATTATTTAAACCAATGTTTTTTTATTTATTACAACTAGACAGACAGATTCTATTTGAAATATTTATAACATAATTCATTTAATAAAATAATAAATATAAAAGTTCAAATCATGATTATTTATAATGTCAAATATATTATAATAGAATATTTCCCAATTACTGCCAATATTAATTAAAAATTAAAATAATAATTTTTCACAAAATATGTAGTACTAGTTAATTAGTACCAAGGCAATTAATTGAATACCAAATATATTTTTTTATCTGATAATATTCTTTATTTGCCACATGCACTTTGAACTAAATGTTAATGTTGTATTTATAATTTTGAATACTAATGCAATTTTTTTTTACGATAATCAATAGGTAATTAAAATAATGTATTCCATAAGATATATAATATTATATAATTAATGCATTAAAAATTTGAAATGCAATATTTGCTATAGGTCATGTTATAACAATTATTTAAGTTAAGAATAATAACTCTAATCTAACTGTTAACTATGGTACATAATTAAATATATTTTCAATTACTTGTAAATTCTAAAATAACTTAAAAATTGAATTGAATTTAAATTGCTAAAGAAAAGTAATCAAATTTCTTTTTAAAAAAAAACTATGAAAAAAACTTACCAACGAGCAGCCATTTTAATCGGTGTAGTCAGGCAAGAAGTAAACAAATCAGCAGGCAAGTCTGGATGCATTGGAAGGGTTTGATCTATTTGACATGCACCCAGTTGAATGCAATTTTTAAAAGGAGGTTCAGGAATTATATTAAATGATTGATTTTGGGAAGCATTATGCTGAAAATTATAAAGGCCATTATTATTATATCATGTAAGAACAAAACTACATTTATTAAACAATAGATAAGGCTAAAAAATAATGTTTAAAAAGAATAAAATTACAATATATTTGGTATAAACCAAGTTAAAACAAAGTATTATCAAAAAGTAATTTCTTTTAAAAAAAAAAAAAAGTTATTTTCAACCATTGGTAAATTTAGTCAATCCGATTTAACCAATATAAAAACTAAATGAAATTATCAGTTAGGTATACCCATTATAGTCCATATAGATAATGATGAAGTACATGTCATGAAAATATATTAGAGTTATACTTATAATAATTTTTATATTCTAATAATACTTATAATACATTTTATAAAAAGAAGGTACTTAGTGATATATTGATAATATTTAAGATTTCAATTCTAACCAATGAATAAAATTCATTTATTGAATAAGTTTTTCATGATATCAAATGAATATTTATTGAAACAATGTTTACCTAATTAATTATCCATAGTTATTTTTAAACGCATTTTAGCAACAAAAATTATCAATTTCATAATAAATAAAAATGATATAATTATTTGGTAGTATATAAGGTATTTAATTTGGATCTTATTAAAAATGAAAATACATTAGTTTTATACATAATATTTTCATATTATTGGCACTATCCATTATTATTACAAATTATTATGTAATATCGTCAATATTGATCATGTCGATTATGTACAAATCGATTTATTTAATATACTAATTAATTTTATAAAAGCAATTATCATAACTCAATTCTAGAGTTTCATTTTAAACAATGAATATGATTAATTTTATAGGAAAAAATTAAAATAAATTACACTACACTAACCAACAATTCTTTTTCGTGCTGTTCTGCAAACTGATTAAATAATTGTATAATCATCCCAGCATTAGAGCAATCATAAACAAAGATAGATGGTGATCCCATCCATGATTGTAAATCATATATGGACAAAGGAATGTATTGAGTATATGCCTGAAAATTATTTAAATAGGTATTGTGAAAAATCCATTTTTTTGTTTATAAAGAAGTAATATTGAAATGAACAACTGACTCTGTTAAACACCCAAATTTCACCATTTGAAGTAGGTTTTGGTACACCATGTCCATTATAATGAAAAAGTACTCTTTCTTCTTTTGCATTTCGTCTCAAGGAAATGCATAATTTTTTTACTTCCTCTATAGTTGGGTCTAATGATTGTTTGTAACGTGCTCTTGGCTGCCACCTCTCGTACTGTTTTTGCAAATTGCTTCCGATTAATTCCAATGCCTTTTGAGAAACCATCATCAACGGGTCTAGGTAAAATGAATATAAGTATAAACATAAAATAATGAAAGGCTATTATCATTGTGCATGATAAGTAGTACCTATCCAACACTCTAGACGAGCACACGGCTGTATTTTGAAAATGTCTGGAGGGTCCACACCCACATTTAGGCACATGACAAGTGCAACGCTGACAGTTTTCATCTGGAATGAGGGGAAAGAAAAAACCGAAACGTTAATAATATGTAAACGACAGTCATAGAAATGATGACAGTTAGACAACAGTTATATAAACACGGAGCCAAAACTGACGAGTGCGATAACCACTCACCCGTTCCTTGAGCCGCCAAGAGTTGACCATGGTATCGACGCATTTTATTTCTTCGGTGTGCCTTTTTTTCGTGAAACACAGTGGCAACTGCCAGTCGGCGGGCTCTATGCTGTCGGCGCTGCCGGACGATTTGGTCAGCGTTTCTTCCATTCATGCAGACGTCGATTAATAACATTCAACGGCGGTGACGAAACACGCGCACGTAGGAGGTGCAAATGGTCCTCTTCAATTTTGCGACTGGACGAGCAACAACGGGAAGGCGAAAAAAAAAATTTGAACCGAAAATTCGAAACGCAGCGGCTGACCGTCACACACAACAACGCCCGACCTCGTGTTTGTTATCAGATCAAGCGGGTCTTATCTCACCTCAGTCTTCGTCCTCCGCGGCAGCTGCAGCTATTCCTACTACTTCACAATAATAATAATAGTCGTACGCGCGCGCTCTTGTGTTATGGTGGTTATCGGAACGACGTCAACATATTATTATTTTTTGCTTAAATTTTTTTTTTCTGATAACCTCATTTTCTGATAAAGTTTTTTTTTTTTTTTTTGTTGTAACACGTTACCATTTTCGTGGTAAAAATGTTAAGTCTTTGCAACCGCAAGAACGGCGGCGCACATGTGATATTAGACGTCCCTACAGCATCAGCCGATTGCCGTCGTAAACTGTTTCTCTAATTTTCCAAACGTTTTTCACCGTAATTCATTTAATTCTTTTTCATTTTTTTTTCCCCTTTATACAAATTTTAATCGGACATTCGGATAGTTTTTTTTTTCGCCCGTAGGTTTGATATTCCATCACTCGGGTGTGTTCTGGTGACACAGTATTTACAATTTACACTTAAACCGTTCACTTTCACCACATCAACCATTGCAACATTGTCTATACTCATCTTGCCGCTTTCATTCGGATTCTTTGCAGGCACACACGACGCACGTTTTGATATAAATATATATTTGCGATTAGTGTCAACCGTGAATTACGGTAAGTGATGATGTCATTCACCAATGCAGGTGTATCATTGATAAGGTCACGATTCGATTTTGTTTGCAGTAGAAATGGACCAAAGAGAGTCATCATCATCGTCGTCGTACAGATCACGTCGCGCAGCTGGCCCTAGTTGTGTGATATGTTTCAAACCGCAATCTATTTTCTCTATCGGACCATGTGATCATCCTGTATGCTATGAATGTTCGACCACTATGCGAGTGCTCTGTGATCAAAAAGAATGTCCTATATGCAGGCGTATTATGACAAAGGTCTTTATCGATTCCATACTAATGATTTTTTCTTTTACAAGTATGATCTTAGATTATATGTAATGGATACAGTTTCTTCTTACGCTATGTTTACTATGTTAACCTAGTAGCTGCTATTGTTAGTGAGGATGAAAAGTCACTTGGAAAATTATTCCTATTGCTCATATACTTGTTTAATTATTATGTATTTATCTAATAATAGCTCTATCCATTGTATATGATTTAAGAGTGAAATTTAAATTAGTTTTTTGAGTAAGTATTAGAAATGTTTATATCATTTCAATACATGTTACATTTCATGGGCCCATTAGAATCATTTCCTTTTTTTAATTGTGAATAAATCAAAATAATAATTATTAACAGTATAATTTTTAAAATAAACATTTTAATGTTTTATTTATAGTTATACAAGTTAATACATTTTTTTTTTTTTGTTATTTTGTTCAATAGTCAAAAGTATTATATTTTTAATTTAGTGTACTCTCCTTTCGAGTGTGTTGCCTGTTTGTTTACATATTTTATGAGTACTAATTTTGAATATTATGTTAAACTTATAACTTGGAATTTTACTTTGGTTTTTCATCTAAAAATACATTTATTTAGTCTGAAACATTTTATAAAAAATAAAATAATTTATTTTTGCAAGTGTTGAGTTAATATAAAATAATAAATGTTAGTTATTAAATGTCAATTATTTATTTTATAAATAAAAATTTTAAAATTATTTTTGTTTCAATAATTACAGCCAGTTGTATAAATACAAACCTTAATATTTATATTTATTTATAATAGTAGTTAAATATGACTGATATTTACTTAGTGAATGTAATTAGGAACTATTTATTTTTTCATATTTAGTGAAATACCATTTTTAATACACGAATTGTTAAAGCTTTCTTCATCTAATTATAATTTGACATTTTCGACAATTATTTGATTCATTTATGTATTATTACTAAGGATAAATATATTTACTGTTTATTATATTACATAAATTATATAGCGTAAATAAACTTAATTAAGTATAATTCAAGATCTATGGGATAAAGAATATCTGAATATGTACTTATAATGTTTAAAAATATTCTAAAATAACTAAAACTAAAGGCTTCACTAAATAATTCTATTTTTTTCCAAAACTAGATTATAGTATTATTGTATTATAGCATATATATATATATATTGTATAAAAGAGGGATGGGCAAATCACAGCCTGCTTTGAAAAATCTTGCGGCTTGCGAGATTTATCAAAAATTTACAAAAAAATATTTATTTTTGTGCTAATAGTATATTTTGAAATATCCACACAATGCAGTATCCGTATTATTAACAATGTAATCGCATATATATATATATATATATATGGTCTGCGGGATTATAATGTATTTTCAAGTGACCCGCAAGAACATTTGGGTTGGCTACCCCTGGTATAAAATATTGATAGTGGTATTATATTAATATTTTTAATTTATATTACAGGTTATTTTTACCAGAGATGTAAACCTTTTTAAAAACTTGGAGGATTGTCAATATTCTCGTTACAACAAAAAGTATGGGATTGCGTTTGATAATCTTTCTGTAGAAAATGCCTTTGATCAGTTAATGCGTTGTACCTGTAAAAAATGTTATGATCGACCAGATTTTGTAGTATTTGAACAATTAGCTTCACACATGGAACGCAATCATCGTCTATACTCTTGTCGTCTTTGTGTAAATAACTTAAAGGTAACTTTATTTAAATGAGCTTGTTATACTTTATTCATATTTATAATTCCAATTTAATATTAACTTGTGTTTACTTTAATATACTTAGATTTTTCCAAGTCAAAGGCGTTGGTATAACTATGACGAGTTAGCTAGACATGAAGAACAAGGAGATCCTGATAATACATCTCATCGAGGTCATCCAGCATGCCATTTTTGTAATGTACGTTATTTAGATAAAGATGAGCTTTACAAACATTTAAGAAAAGAACATTACTATTGTCACTTTTGTGATGCTGATGGCATTCAAGACTATTACATGTATGTATTGATTCATTTAGGATTACTTTAGGATATAATATACTATTATATATGCTAATAACAATATGATATCTAGTGTCTGACACTTAAGGCTATTGGGCTGAAAAATATGTATATTGTTTTGTTGTTGTATAAGAAATTATTAGAAAACCTCTCTGCATGCTTATTATTTTCTTTTAAAACAATATTATACTCTAATTATTTTACATGTAAGTTAATCTCAATGAGATATCAGTTAATTTACATGTATTATTCTAATATACTGTAATGATTATTTTAAATTATACATTTACATTTTTAAACTTATCATTTTCAATAACTGTTAAATTATGTTACCCAGGACATATGACTGGTTAAGAAAACATTATCATGATAAACACTACCTTTGCGAGGAAGGGCAGTGTATCAATGAACAGTTTACATCAGTTTTTCGTACATCAATTGATTTACAAGGTAATATATGTAATATTGTACTACAAACTGAAAATATTAATCAGGTATATGTATAGTTTTATAAATTAATTTGTTTTATTTTGTCACTGAAAATAGCTCATAAAGCGCAAACTCATTGTAGAGATCTGGGAAAACAAGGTTACAAAGAAGCACGAACTTTAAAACTTGAATTTAATTTACGACCACGACATAATCCATTAGTCGAAGCTGGTAGACCTAACCAATACCAACCTCCACCTGACAATACGTAAGTCATTGTGATTATAATTAATTGAATTAACAAACAAAATGTCTTAACATATAATTTTACGCTGCTTCTAATTTGTTACATAGGTACAATTCTGCTCAAACATCTGATCGTACTATAAATGTTCGCAACACATCGGACTTTCCTTCTTTGAATGGTCAACATACAACAGTTTTGCCATGTGCCCGCACCAGAAAACCAAACCATCCAGTCAATACTCGAGATTTAAGCTTGTTTCCTGCCCTAGGTCAAGAAACAATACCTACACCTAAGCCCCAAAAACCTGCCAATAACATTCGAATGGCTGCAGCAGTATTGAAAAAACCTGCAGAGCTTCCAAGACCAGATAGAAATAGAGAAGCAGCAGTTGCTGGTCCTTCGGGTTCGCGGCTACCGAATCAAGCGAAAGACTTTCCATCTCTGGACGGCAATCAGCAATCTAAAGCTAAAGAGGTTACAACTGCGGCATCTGTGAGTTCTAGTAGCAGTTGGGTGTCCAAAGCTAAGATAGCAAATGAAAACCAAGAGGAAAAGAAAAAGGTCAAGAAAGAGATGGCAGCTATTAAAAAAAAAATAGCTGAGGCACCTAAAGTGCCAGGGCCATCAGACTTTCCAAATCTAAATAAAAAGTTAGAACCAAACAAAAGCAATCTGGCCAAATTGGGCAACAAAAAGAAGACTGACAACTCTAAGAAAATCACGCCAGTAGTAGAAGTAAATAATAACAACAATCAAAATGGGAAAAAAATTAACATACAACCTACAACAGAAAATAGCAATAGCTCTAGGAAGGCAGTGGATAGTGTCAAGTCTGTAGCTACCGATAACACAAAAGAAAACAACAAACCAAGATCAAAATCCTCCATTGAAGCGCAATGCAATGGCATAGGTGATAGCGAAATAATGAGGACTAAGACTGCTCCTGGTAAAATTGAAACTAACTGCAGTAATACTAATAATACAAAAAGTGTTAGTACCACTGAATCAAAAAAAGATTCCAAGAAAAAAGAGAATGGTGGCACTGGTCCTCTTTTAGAGAAACAAGAAGATAATAGGGCTACTACTACAGTGGTAGTAGTAGATGCTAATAACCCAAAAGATAAGAAAAAAAGGAAAAAGAATGAAAACAGAGAAGCTTCAGTAACATACACCTCACAGGAAAATCCTCCAAAGCCATCAAGCACACCAAAAATTCCACCTGGTTTTGAAAATACTTTCCACCATCCAGTTAGAGCTCCTCCAGGACTAGCAACTGGAAGTGGAAGTGTTAGCGAAAACAAACGTCCACAATCTCAGATCAAAGCCCCTCCAGGTTTATCGTTAACTAGTAATAACAGCAAACCGGCTGAGTACATGCATCCAGTTGGCTCTACTGTTCGGAACCAAGTGTTGATCAACAATTTGATGGTAGCACTTATACCTGTGCGCGATGAGCGTATTGATACTTTCGAGAAGTTCAAAGAGATGTCTACGTTATTTCGTAAACACATGCTCACTGCATACGAATTCTATTCTTACTGTGTAGAAGCGCTGCATCCACAAAGTTTTGAATCTGTTTTTTCAGAACTTTTGTTATTGTTGCCTGACATACAAAAGCAACAGGTATGTTACATGTTATACTTTAATTGTTTAACCTCATGTTAACTCGTAATTTATTTGTGTATATAGTATCGCCTCACCATATTTTTAGTGTTATCATGTAAATATACATGAATGTATACTTACATGAGAAGATATTTCCTTTAACTCAAGAACATTATTGTATTCATTTATTTATTTTATAATTTGATAACCTATAGTAACCATTACAACAAATTTGAGAAAGCAATAAGATAACATTAGATACATTGTAGTGGATACACTTATAATTTAGAAAATTAATCATCCCCAAAGCTAAAATCTTGGTAGATCATTAACGTTTTAACAATATGTTGATATTTTACTTAAAATTCTAGAATTTAAGACCCTCAACCAATTCCAAGAACTCAAACACAAATTTTAGTTCTAGTCTAGTTTCATCTGTGCAATCATTCAAGTTTGAAATGTATAACAATTTCATTAAATCTATGAAACTTTTTTTAAATCCATCCATGTATAATTAAAATTATTAATTTAGAAATTCTACTGTCATATAATGTAGATAAATATAGAACATAATGTAATTACAGGTCAAAAATATCTAATTGTTTTTATTTTTATTATCCTATAATAGGAATTGCTGTACATTTACAACCGAAATAGCAGAGAAGAGATGAACGTTAAAGTTTGTAAATACTGTCACCAAGTATTGAAAGACAGTGACATGGAACCCCATTTATCTGTTCATAGCTGAAACTAAACAAATGCATAGCGATTCGTTACACTTTACCCAAATACATAACTTTGGTACTGTAATATATACGAGACAATATTGTAATTTTTAATACGTCCCAATTTTATTTTATCATTAATTATTTATATTTTTCCATTGCGCTGTTCAACGTAAAATATATTAAATATATATATATATATATATATATATATTACGTTAATCCCATTAATATGAACTAAGTTATACCATTGAATTAAGAACACTAAATTTTGGTTTACATGTTTTGATTAATGATAGTGTAATTGTTATGTTTACCTATGCTCAACGTATCGTTATTTAATCATATAAACCCGTCTTTTTTTATGTTCAGTATTCACTGTTCAAGTATTGCAAAGAAAATAAGATTTATAAAAGAACAAATGTTGTGTGGACTAAAGATTTAAATTTATTTTATAATATTATATATATTATGTATATATATATTTGTATGTATTTAATGCATATCTAATACCTGTGAACTGGTGTATACAGTGTAGAGGTCTTTCATAAAATTCATACCGTGTAATTGAAATGAAAATGACAATTAATCATGTTCCACTCTGTATACTTTATACTTATTATAATAAATGTTTATGCATGTGATTGCTTTCAAATGTACTATTTGTATTATATCGTTTATAGTTACTATTTAAGGAAATAATACACAATATGTTTTCAGTCGGTCCGACAATAATGTTATTTTAGACTAATAAATTTTGATTTTAAGCTATATAAGTATTAAATGTCTATTTTAATAATAAGTTACATTGTAGATTGTTATCATTTTTTTTTCATTTGAAACTTTGTGTCAACAAATAGTCTTGACAATTATGTACAGAACTTATACAAGTAGCACAGAATTAAAAATAAAGGAAATTGTAGCAATGATAGTCAGAGGAGACTGAGAAGAAAGTATGTGAATATAATCTAGGGGAATATTAAGGGAGTGAAATAGGGAAAAAAGGTATGACGTTCTGCTGACAAAGTATAGGATAGTGGAAGAGGATATGATTAATATTGCAAATGTCAGGAGCGTGAGCAAAAATACAAAGAGGCGAATCTCTTTATCGATAATTTAAAAGAATGTGAAGGAAGAAGGGTGTGACCGAAACGAAGGCGAGAATATGCGCTGATTACTTTGCGAGATAATTTTAGTTTATGGAATAATGGAGCTTTACCAAGTGGCGAAGTGGTGTGGAAGATTATAATTGTTTTATTTAAATATGAATGTTTGATAAATATCAACATATATAACCTAATCCATACCAAAATGGAGAACATTCTCCATGTTTGTTGGTCGATTTTTTAACAAATTTAAATTTTTAAGCAAGTAAGAATATGTAAAAAAATATTTAAATTCAGAAATACCCTTAGTATTGCTTGATTTTTTTAAATATTGTAAAATACCATCCAACAAAACATAGATAATGTTCTCCCATTTAAGTTTGGTAATAGGTCAGTTTACTTAAATATTAAAATTAACAAATTTTCAATACTGAACACAAACTTGCAAACGTTGTATGTTTGAAAGCCAAGAGAATACACAAGCGAGTGTGATGTCCTCTTAAATCACAACTTAGTGAAAAATAAAAACATTTTTTACTTATGTAAATTAGAAGATTTTAAAAATATAAATATATATAAATCTAGTATTTTTTCTCGTATAAAACAACATACGAAAATGACTATACATGTTTAAAATACCTTGGGTTGTGGTCCAATACATTGAAAGATAATAATAATTTCAATATGAAAAAAGGACTTACCTGTGTACATTTTGCTACACATACCAAAAGATAGAAATAATATAAACAAATTTTAATTCAACAAATTGAATATTATTCTTTTGGTAAACTTGTACAATATTATTAATACATATCATTTGTAAGGAAATTATAGTCACAAAACAAAAAATACAACTCAATTGTAAACACAAAAAAAGGAATAAAATAATATTATATCAATATCTTATCTAAAGACTATTTTAAAAAATTAAAATATGTTTTGCAATTTAATTACAACTTGAATTATTATTATGAATTTTACACATTGGTTAGTAAAATTTATTTGTATATAAAAATATATATTGAAAAATTGAATTGGAAAAAAGAAATTTGATATATTTGTCTTCAACAATAACACTTATAATATTATATAAAATATATAATATATATAGAATATCCTTAACATTTTATAAATAATTATTAATTATAATATAGTCTTAATGTCTCTTAAATAAGCTTAAAACTGAGAAATAAAATGGTTTTTTAAAATCAATAAAAAAAAAACTGTAGACAAACGAAACCCATTATAAATATTCTAATTGAATATATAAAAATGCGCATGTACAACAGATTAGGGATATTTTATTGATATATGGAAAATAATAAATGTTTAGGTTTACTGTATCAGGAAGTTAAAACCATAGATTTTTGTTAATTTGTGCTAAAACATTATAGGAATGCTTTATTTATCAGATAATTGGTTAAGACCCCCACGCATATCACAGACCATACCAGTATACCCGCAGCCCAATGATTGGATTTAAATGGCGAGCAATGGTCATTTTTTATCGCAGCCACTTGTTGAGGAATCTCGGCACGTGCTGCTAGAACCAACAATGCAGGCGTTACATACTGAACACCTGTGCCCGCAAAAACGGCAACAAAGGACACCTGCAACAGAGGGAGAAATATGGATAACTATATTGTATATAATATATAAATTCTATATAATTTAAGGATAAAACAAGTTAGTTCATACTTCAAGATACTATTTTTAGAAGAAATACTATACTACACAGAATGAGTTATAAAAAAGGGAAATTGGAAGAATAATTTATAATATTAAAATATTTTTGAATTAAATTATTTATTATGCTGCAAAAATGGAATCATATCATATTCTTACCAAATCTTCAAGGCCCGATACAAAAGCAGCTAAAAGTACCGGTGTAACCAATGAAAACAAAGGTATAACTATTCGTTTCCAAATCCAATGTGATTCATTTGTAAGGAACATCACCTAAAAATGTAAATATACATTTTTCACTTGTACATAATAAAATACAAAGGGAAAATATGAAATGGTCTAGGAATTATTAAGAATTAAGAAAGAATATTTATTATTTTCATTTAGTATTTATAAATTTATAATTATTAACTTTAGAAATTTGAAGTTAACATTTGATGTTTGTTATTTGAATGTTGAGTAATAGGGATGTAATAATATTCATATGCCAATGATAAGTTTTCCAAATATAGTCACATTGTTTACTTCTGTTTTAGAAATATTTCAAAAATATGAAGATATTTTAAACTAAGAGTATATGTTTAAACTTAAGTGGATGCCACACCCACATGGGTTGCCTTTGTCTCTCAAATGTGAAATATTACAATTTAAAAAACGTTTAACTCGCTTAAAAATTAAAATATTGTAAAAAAAAACTACTCAACAAAACATAGATAATGTTCTTCCCAATAGTTTGACAATAAATCAGTTTATGCTAAATTAAAATTAACAATATAAGATTTGAATTACTGTACATACATTTGCTATGTTGTATGTTAGTAAGATCAAGACAACACATGTGGGTGTGACAATGTTCAATTAAGAATGAATAATTCTAAATAGTTAACAAATCCAAAATAAAAAAAATAATAATAATATTTTAACTACAACTAATAAAAAAATAAATGAAATAAATATTATAATTTTTACTAACTTGAATATTATTTCGTAAAGTAATTGTAATAACTGGAAAGCTAATACTGATTGTAAGAACAGGGAAAAGAACCAATATTGAATCAATCAATCTGTAGAATAATCCAGTATCTTGAGATGGAGTGAAGTTGATTGTGTACAACTCATCAACTTTTGGGAAGGCAAATACACCAGTCATACACAAAAACATGTATAATGTATATACAAATAGGAAGTTAGCTGCCACTTTCAGCAATATTTTTGATTTGTTTTTTATAGGTGAAATTACAGATGGAACTGAATGGTGACACATAAATGCATAAATGGATGCACCTATTAACTGAGGTACAGCAATCAAGTCCACTGCTGGTGCGGTTCCATGTTCTTGGGTTGGTGAAATGAGGCGCATCGTAGCTAAAATTACCATTGTAATAATAGCTAAAAATAATAATTATAATTCATTAGTAAACAATAGACATTATATAATTTCAGAGACAATTTAAAAATTATTTTATCAATAAAAAAATAAATACATAAAATAGGTATTTATAAAAATATCATTAAAATAAAGTAAACTTACCAATTACACGCATAGAGAAACCCACTACTTGTAAATATTTAGTCTTTTGAACATTGAAAAATGTGAATGGTCCTATTACCAAGATATACAGCATCTATTTTTGAAGTCAATAAAATGAAATATTAATAACAGATGTCAAGAATTGTACAATTTCAAAATGTTTTCTCCTGATTTAAAAGCAGGCCAACTAACATATCCAAAATCCATTTTAAATGACAAATTTAAAAACCAGCATGTAAAATGCATAGTTCTTCAATTTTCCAAGAAAAATGTATTCATTTTCAATCACTTCAATAAATGTTCTCATATTTATCTTTAATTATATTTTATTTTTAATAATTGTAAAGAGGTATTTATCATCATTGTCACTATCAACTTGAACTATTTTGGTTAACATAATAAATTTGCTATAATACTAGATTGAAAAATAATAATTATCAAATTCTAACCAGTTAAATTAATGTTGTGATCACATCATTAACAATAAAATAATTTAAAATTTAATGTTTCTAAAATATTTAATACTTTTTTTTTTTTGTTTTCATATTTTATACTTAGTTTGTCTATATAGCTCCTACAGCTTCCAGAACTGAGTTTGTTTTAAATTAATTCTTTAATGGCTAGTAATTAATTTTACATTCTTATACATACCAAATAGCCTAAATAAATTTCATGTCTGGTATATGAAGTATTTTCCCAGCACAAAACTGAATTATTTGCAATAATAGTCACATTTTGATTACTAAACAGTATAACACATTCATTTTTAACTTCATAATTTTTAATTTTAATAATTAGTAAGCAGAATATTTACCAGGTAAAGTCTACAAGTGACTGTCCGATTGCTTTATAGTAGATCGATAAATCACCAAATAAATAACCACTGATGGAAAAAAAAAACATTAGTTTAGCTGTTGGAGGCAATAAAATATTCACCATTTCTCCCTGCAAAAAAAAAAAGTACTATAAATGATGAATTTTATTTATTTTTTCTAATCGATATTTTAGATATGTCTTTATCAATTGCTTTAAATGATTTTTAAATATAAATATATAAATTATAAGCCTTGATTTGTATATTTGACTGGCAATGAACAAGTAAACCTAACCTTTTACAACAAAGCTTTTTTATAATGACGAACACACAAATCTCTGCATTTGCCCTTTATGTAAATTCAGCAATACTATAATGATTTCTAAATAAAAAACGGATGGGCCTCGTTTTGCTGTACAGTTGGGGGTAGAGTGCACCTCGTTTATAGGATAGGTCATTATTACAATGGCTATGTTAAATTTGAATACAATGATAGATATCATTGTATACGAATAACGATTCTGAACGGAGTTAATATGTTTGTCTAAAATGTGTATATAATAATAATATAGTATTTTATATTTAAATTGAATTATAATGCAATTTCGTAAAAATTTAAATTTCAAACAGTCATAAATTTTTTTCTTTTAAGTCTGGTAGAAATTTTTTTATATATTTTTGAAGATTAGCTTATGGACAGCCTAGTGTTAAAATTTTGAACCTTAAGTATAAACAGAAAAAATGTTATGAATTTTCAACTATAAAATAACTTGCAAATTATCGAGATTTTAACATATTTTATACAAATTTTAACTTTATGGGCTTATCAAAAAAATTTGAGTGAAACCATTTCCGATATTTTTTAGTTACAATTAGTATAACTTATAATTAATCCTTTAATACATTTTCAAGAGTTTTCGGACAGCCAAATAAATTTTATAGATATTTTAAAAAAAAAACCTACAAAAATTGAAAATTTAAATTGTCTATAAATAAGTCAAAATACTTTGAAAACTTAAGTATGTATAAAGAATGCCAATATAAAGATTTGGTGAAAATTTCAAATTGTTACGGTTTTTCGTTTTTGAGTTAGAGCAAATTTCAAAAACCGATATTATTTGTCAGTCAAGAATATTATACATTATATTATATTTTACATGTAATTTTAAATCAAAATTCGCTATTCAAACGCTTAGAAAAAAAAAATTGTGCCTATGGATTTTATTAATTTTTAAATGACAATAATAAGTACTTCTGTGGAATTTTCTATTAAATTTTCAAGTATTTTGTATTAGTCAATTTTTTTTTATCACCGATTATAAAAAAAAAATGTAAAAAAAATCGAACATTTTAAATGCCTATAAGTGGCTTAAAAATCAATATATTTTGAAAAAAATATGACATAGAGGAAATGCCTATCTTAACAACTGGTAAAAATTTGAAGATCCTGCGACTTATACTTTTAGAATTATAACAAATATTTAAAACCGTTTGACGATAAATTGTTATTTTATGCAATTTCATAAAAATTTAAATTTCAAACGGTCATAAAATTTTTTCCTTTTGATCCGGTGCAAATTTTTTTAAAGATTTTTAAAAAGTAGCTTATGGATAACCTAGTGTTAAAATTTTGAACCTTAGGTATGAACAGAATAAATTTTATGAATTTTTATCTACAAAATAACTTGCAAATTACCGTGATTTTGACACATTTTATACAAATTTGAGGTTTATGGGCTTATAAAAAAAATTTGAATGAGACGATCTCCGATATTTTTTAGTTACGATTAGTTTAACTTAATATACCTTAATAAACCTTGTATTAAATTTTCAAGAGTTTTCGGTCAGCCAATTAAATTTTATAGATGTTAAAAAAATTTTTTTTACAAAATTCGAAAATTTAAATTGTCTATAAATAAGTCAAAATATGTCAAAATACTTTAAAAACTTAACCATGTATAGAGAACGCCATTATAAAGATTTGGTGAAAATTTCAAGTTTTTGAGTTAGAGCATTTTAAAAAAATGTATTTTGTAAAAACGTGATTTTGCATAAAATTTCCCATTTATTTGTATTTTTTTATCGTTTTTTTCGATTTTATTAAAAAGTATTGAAAAATTTGAATTTTTGACTTGCTCAAGTACCATCTACATTTAATTTCCTTTCAGAAAAGTTGCTGTTTAAAAAAAATCGAAGCATTTTCACTACCAAAAAAGGTGTCGTCAGGCACAAAAAAAAAAAAAACACACATCATTGTAAAATCAATAGATTCCATCACTTCGTTCAGAATCTAAAAATGATTCACTTATAAATCATACATACAAATAACCGACAATGTACATTACCATTTCAATTCTGTTATCCAGTGATAGTAATTTAACAGATTCAGGAGGAAAGTCCATTAAGGAACCTAAAACAAAACAAATTGAATACATCAATGTACAATTAAAAAATATAATCACTTGAACATTGGCAAAATATTTTAAGAAAAAATTTAAAAAACAAGATAAACCATAATGAATTTAAATATTTTGTATGAGAAATTATGTTTGTTTTAATCCTCAATATTATTTTACAAATATAAATTTGCATGGGAGAAAAAATATAATGGTTATAATTATAGTTATAATAAGACTAGTTACTAGATGAAGGTAATGCTGGATTATCAAAAATAGGTGCTTCATCATCACTGTTATAACTATCTGTACTAGTATTTGAAACTTTATCAAAGTTTACTGAAGATATAGGTGTCATCATGTCTTGACACTAAAATCAAAATACAATTATATAAACTATGCAAGTTATACAAAGAATTGGGTAATTTAAAGAAATATAATATTATTATAGATACCGATTTCAATGCTCTGGTAACACTTTTCATCCTTTCTAATTTACGAAGTTGAATAATAGAATTTGTAATCGTAATTGCTTCTATGACAAATGTAAATGTTACATAACTGAAAAAAAAATATCAATAAGTAGGACCATACGTAATACATTAAACAAACAATCTTACCTCAGAAAAGCCAGGGTAGCAATGAATATACTACTGAGAAGCCATCCGGCCTGTTGAACAGCCGCTGGCAATGTCAGAGCACCAGGTCCGATGATCAAGTTGAAAACAAAGATCAAGCCAATCTGAAAAACACAAACAATTTAGATAACAGACAATATCTTATATATTGATGTACTAGGTAAATGTCACTTACCGGCGTTGAGTACAGGGAACTCATGGTTATGTTTGAATACGGCTACACTAAGACTGTAAATGGTGTTGCAGACGTGAGGGATGTAGCATATTACTTTTTCGGTGAGGAGCAGATGGTGAGCTATCGACACTAGAAAAAACTAGAAAATTCTTCAGGATTGGTCGGAATCGGAGTGCAAACTTTTTGAACGGCTGTGACATGAGAAACAAAAGACTCCGGTTCAATGGGATCCAATGGAATATTTCACTTCGCCGTCGTCGGGTCGTCGCTGTAGCGCTACAGATGAAACGAACGCACCCGAAGAGATATTTTTCACCCTGCACCAGAGGAGCGGTATTATTTTTAAATCACCGCCTACGCGAGCGTGGACATCACACGTTTATGATATTATACATATTATTATATATAGGTAGGTACTTACGGACCACGCAGTCGCGGAAATTCGAACGGAAAACGTGAGTACGGCGCACGGTTGATTGTGCGGATGAGAAAAATATTGAAACAATGAACAAGAACGATGTTTGTCAAAGGCGCACGGGCGCGCGTTGAATCGGAAAGAAAGGAAAATGATTTATTACCGGAATAAAATTAACACGAAGCAGCCGCCGCAGCAGTCGGACCGCGATTATACCGGGACACTGTGGTCGTCGTCGAGTACGACATCGTACGGAACAGCTGCAGATAAGGATAACGAGTGTGCGTGTGTTTACATTGTGTACGAACGCGCGCGCATCGGCCCTACGTCGCAGTACCCCCACCGCAACGATTCCGATCCGTGGACCATACGAAGGAGCACAATCATAATAATATAGATAAGAATATTTGAATTACCATTATTATTATTATTATTATTACCATTATTATTATTATTATTTACAATAGGATTGCCGAACCGATTCCGATGTTTTCCGCTCGTCACGAAAATACGTTATTACTAGGATTGGGATTTTATAGAATTTGCATATTTCTTATGAGATACTTACAAAAAATAGCAGAGTAGGCCAGGCGCGCACTCAGAATTTTTATTTTGGAGGGGCTTAAACATTTTCCCATTTTCTTTACACACAAGAAAATAATTACCACCGATTAAAAATGGCAATTTTTTTACTATTATTATTAATATATTATATTATATGTTTAATCAATCATCATTGTTGTACTATATTACTATATTTGTGAAAATATGACATAATAATGTATAATTTAATAAAAATATATTTTTTTGGAGGGGGGCTTCAGCCCCAAACCCCCCCCCCTGGGTGCGTCACTGGAGTAGGCTAAAAATGTGTTTCATGATACAGAGAACTTGAATAAAAAAATTTATTTTGCTTTTTTTTTATATTTTGCAATATTTTAGTTTTTAGTGCTTTTTTTGACTTTTTGAGACTTTTTTTTGCATTCATACCTGTTTTTTAATTAAAAATTGGTCATATTTTATGAAATTATATTAAAATAAATGAGTTTTTAGATTTTTGTCAATCGAAATATCAAGTAAATTGTAAATGTAGAGATTAAATAAATATACCAATTACGATGATGCAACGTTGTATAATTAGAGCGATAATATATAGGTGTAAAATAATTTTATAATAATTTCGTATCAGGTTTTTGTTTCTAATTTTTGTTATCTGCTGATTTTGTTGAACACTTCGGGATTCTGGTGAGAGCGACTAAATTATAATTCGTAAGTGATTAAAAAATAATTGTTTAATAAATTTTCTTTTTTTTACATATTTTGTTGTTTTTATTGCATATTTTTAGCGTATATTTTTGTAATTTTAAGTGCTATAAAATCCCAACCCTGGTTATTACAATATTAATAGGTACATCATCGTACATATAGTAGTTGTTATTATAGTGTAAGTTGTTACTTGTTGGCTCAGTTGGCCCGTTGTACACGCACGTCGTAAATCAAAATGTTCAACAAAGATTGTTTGATTATATTACTTCTTTTTGTGCCGGTTAATACAATATACCTCCTACGTGTTTACAATACTATTATAATATATTATTCTATGTCGATATTTACCATATTGTAATATCGTTATTGTTTTTCCTACATGGATTCGCGATAGAACATAATATTATATGTGCCATAATAACACGAAAATATATTATAATATTATTATGATGTACAGCGCTACTTATCGAGTATTATTTGATTAATTATTATTTTTTAAGTGCATTGAGTGCGCATGATGTAATATGAGTAATAATAAATAATTTATTAATATATTGAGCGTATAATTATAAGGATACAATTATGAAATTTAAATCATAAATACCAATTATAAGCGCATGTACAATAAATATTGGACCATCTGCTATATTCTATAATTTCTTCACGATTTGAGTAAAAGTATTGGTTTAAAAATGTATAATTATCAGCCATTTATGTAGGAGATATTTACGAATGGTTGAATTTTTGTCTTTCTAATTTTAAGTATGTAATTTTTTTATTTTTTCAAAACTTTCCAATTGGTCCAATATTTTATATTAGTAACTAGGTCTTTAAGTTGAATCACCTCGGAACATCCGAACCTTTAATTGGATATTTGGATCCTATTTATTTGCACATATAAAACTCCAAATTTTATTAAATTCATTGATATTATTGTTATTGAAATAATATGATGTACATATATTATTTTATTTGGATATGTGTCATGAATTTTCATCAAACTTTTTGTTCATTCTTATCTTAGAACTCGTTTAGTTATACTAGATAATTTGAATAAAATGTATTAATAATGAATCATAAGTGGTATTTAATCCACTATCGATGGTTATGTTAGGTTATGAATAGAGCCAGATTTACATGAAAAGCGACCTTAGGCTATAATAATGAATAAACGCAACCTAATTCTTAGAATGTAAATGGAATAAAAGCTTCTCTCTAATTTATTCGCCAATTTTAAATAAAAATATAGGTACCTTTAATGGATTATTGGATTAATTTTTAAGTATTTTAAAGTAAATATAAAAAGTATTGATATTTTGTAGCATTAGAAAGATATTTTATTCTGATGATGGAAAATTTTTTTAGAAGTTATACAACATTATTTTAGGCCGTACGGTTGATATTTAAGGGATGGCTCAGGTGGTCTTCCTCATTTTTAGGGGTACATAATTTTTGAGGAATTTATACATAATATAACAATTTGATTTACAAAAAAACATCTAAAATCAAAAGAAATTGATTTTTTGTTAATTATTTTGTATATCAAGAAAGCAAATTAACAAATTATCTATCGATAAAATAATAAATTAATTACAATCCTTATATAATTATTAAGTCATGTAATGTGAAAATATTGATTAATCTAAATGAACACTGTTTTACAAAGTATATTCAAGTATGATTATAAGGAATGAACACAAAAAAAAAATATTTAACAAATTCTTTATCATAATTAATGAACAAAAGTAACAAAAAAAAGTCGCAAGAATTCTTTCTAACAAAAATGTGTAGCCATCGTGAATAATATATTATTACAAAAAGTAACATTTGGGAATTTAACGTAAAATACCTATATTCTATACTTATATAGTTCTATATACAATATACTGCTATACCTTCTGCGGTAACCGAATAGCGCAAAGCCAATATAGCATGGACATAATATTATTACGTCTATGGTCAATAGTTATCCTGTTATCCATGTAGTTCTTGGACATTCATCCTTGGACGTTCTTCCATCGTAAATATATTCTGAATTATCCTCGTCTGCAACTTACATGGTTGTTATTATAC
This sequence comes from Chaitophorus viminalis, assembly GCA_025469195.1. Taxonomy (NCBI): domain Eukaryota; kingdom Metazoa; phylum Arthropoda; class Insecta; order Hemiptera; family Aphididae; genus Chaitophorus; species Chaitophorus viminalis. The sequence continues at coordinate 528,722 of JAIPRK010000033.1, read as the reverse complement.
TTTGTCTGCAAGTTGGAAACTTCAATGTAAAAGTCCAAAAAATAATTTTCATTTTTATTAAATTTTTTTATCGTATTCGTATTTTAAAGAATGCAGAATTACGAATTCTTTTTATTTTCAGAGCAAGTTGTTTTATTGAAAACAGTAAATTTTGTTTCTTCATTCTACCGTGGTCCGTAGATTAGTACAAACTATAAAATTCAAATCTCACATCGTACCTATAGCTATGCGGTCTAGAACAAAAATGTCAATTTTTTCAACTTGTACCTGGTAAATTGTACGGCAAATTAAATTTTTTACTATTACGTTTGCTTACAGCAAATAAAAGCATGTAGTGCCTATATTTTATAATAATATATGTACGGTGTACGTGTACCTATTATACTGTACTATTGTTATAATACCATGTAATATACCAATTACCTGCAATGTACATTATAATAATATATTATTATGTATGTACCTAATTATTAATAAATAAAATATTAAAATATATTAATTATAATATAAGTTGCAACAAAAATTATTTAATGTTGTAACGTAATTTTCAAACAAATATAAGACTATATGTATCCAATCGCAGTAATTTGGTTTTTCTTTAATGTAATTATATCCACAGAACGAATTAATTACAATCTTCTCGATCCATTCACCAACTATATCACATTCAAAGTAGTATGTAAATTTAAAAATGGTTTATAATTTATTATATAAACACCTTAATTCGTCATTATTTTTACATTTATATAAAATTTCATAATAATGTTATGTTATTATATAAATATGTATAATATAGTATTTTTCCCCGGCATAAAACTATAAATATTCACTTGCCAATAATTTAATACGAGTTATAGAATTGCTATATAAAAATAAATATTTACAAAAACAGTAAATACATTTTTTTATTATACAATTCGAAATATTATTTATTATATTCTAGAGCATAAGTAATAATATTATACAATACAATTATGAAAGTATATATATAACATATTAGTTTAACTATCTGTATTTGTATATTTTATCAACAAATATCAACACGCATTATGGAAACAACAAAAAAAATTTATAATTTTAAATTTAACTTTATATAAGGTTGAGTACATGGTTGTTCTCACGGGGGGATATGGGGGATAGATCCCCCCAAGGTTCTTTATTTTCTTACATATTAGTAATACACGATTTGTCTACTTTTGATGCATGTTTTCAAATTTCAATATTGACTAGTCATTATTTTTATTTTTGTTTTTTGCTATTTTTCTTTATCGTGATTATTGATTCCACCAACCATAAACAATTTTTATATTTTTATATTTATAATTGATAACATATAACGGGCAATTCGTCGAAACACAAATTGAACACGAACCATTTGAAAAACTTGTTAAATTTTACCTTGATACAGATGTTCATACAGTTATTGCTGAATTGAAAATATCACAGTCAAAATTAAAAATAATTGATAAATTTCCTAAAACGGCCATAGATGCACTACGTTTATGTAATTTTGAAAATGTTGCAAATATCTACCAACTTTTAAAAATACTATGCACCTTGCCAGTTTTCACGTCAACTCCAAAAAGGACTTTTTCATGTTTAAAAAGACTTAAAACCTATCTGAGAATCACAATGATTGAAGTAAATAGTAAATTTATTATAACCATAATTACTTTTCTTATATTATGATTATATTTTCTAGGACCGTCATAACGGACGAACATTGTTGGTCATCAATAAAAAGGTGCCTATTGATTCCCTGACAATATTGCTTTTAACTGAGTCCATAAATATATCTAACTTGTCTATAAATTTATCTATAAATCATATATCTAACTTGCGGATTTATTATATGTTTGTTGAAACGATGTAATTGCACCATTATTTTAAATTACCTAAATTTATTAAAAAATCTAGATTTCTGTTGCGTGCCTTAACTTTTGCAGTCAATAATTTGAATGCAGACGAAAGTAATATACATTGCAGTTTACTTGTGTTCCAAATTGTTGCAGTTAATGCGCTTTTGATGATCTTCCGAACATCGAGCACTTCTTTATTCGATCATATTCTAGAATAATTCCTTCCGTCTACTACAGCTTGTACGTCACCAAACCATGACCATTTTCATATTTTAAGTATTGAACTATAGGTATTTTATTTGATGAAATATAATGAATAATGATAAAATTTTATTTGTAAAATATGTGTTTTAGATGTGTATTATTGTACATGATGTCATGATATGAATGGTTCATGATAATATTATATTAATTAAGTTTTGAGGTCAATGTTATTAAAAATGGTATTTCAAATTGTTTACTATTTTATTTAACGATACAATGAATAATGGTATAATTTGATTTTTAAAATACGTTTTTACAATAGACATGCGATAAGAATGGTTGATAATCTTATATTAATTGGGTGTTGGTTTTAATGATATTAAAAATGACATTTCAAGATAATGTGCGGTATTGTACATATTATATCATTATGCAATCAATTATACTTGGTAGAGGCATATTATAATGGTATAATAGCGCGTAATGATCTCCAAATCATCGCGCCCCCACAAAGTTATCAACAGTTAAATTATTACAGTAGGTAACTAAGTTATATGAGTGTACAATTTTTATAACATACAACTCACAGTTTTGTAGTAAATAAAATGAATATGATCAAGGACACTGAAGAATCAGTGTGATGACTGATGAGTGATATTGTTCAAATAATACTCGTTTAATCGCAAAAATACTGTCAATAATATTAGTCAAGATAAATGCTTGATGGTATTTTCTCATCACCATACATACATAATTTCTAACATTTTTAATAATAAATAATATGTTGTTAAGAATTAATACAATAAATGCCTCAAAATAATATGATACCAATGACGTGAGTATGATGGATTAGTTTTTTTTTTATAATTTTTGTGAAAAAAAAAAAAAAAAAACATGACTTGTCACTTGTGAAGTACGACATGATTGCGTAATCCAAAATTATATTACAGATGTTTCGATTTCACATTAGATGGCGCCACGCAAATGATACGCCGTAGACAAGTAAATCTGGTTTTTTGGATGCACCTACATTATTTCAAGACTTATAAAAGAATCTTTAAATTAAATAATTTTAGATGGGATAGTTGACTATCTATAATATGATTATATTCTATGATTGACGAGTAAGCATATTGACCATTTTTATAAGGTTGTATGAAATTATGTGAAGGTATATTCATTTATACCTACTGCACTTAACATTGATTACTTTTTGTCCACGTAAAATATGGAAGGATAGGTACCTATAAGGTGGGTAGCCAAATTACATTTTCCATCGTTATTTGGAAATGATTATTTTTATAATCTTAGCCCTTGAAAAACTTGTACCTAACCAGTGACTTGAGAGGGAAATATTCTCGAGGTACAAAAAATAACCTCTCAGAATTTTATTTTATTTTAAACAACTGCATTGCACTTTTCTCAGAATATGTATTTTTATTTTAATAAAAACTTGTAATACTATAGGAACTGTGACTTATTAGTAGTATTATCATTTAATTATTATTACAATGTTTATTGGTAAGCAATAGGTAACAATTTTTATTTAAATTTAAAATTCTATACATAATGAACCATGAGTTATTAGTCATTACTAATAATGAAAATAATGAAATAAAATTTTTTTTTTAATTGATTGTTTTGCATATTTTTTATCGGGTATATTTCTATAAAATAAGAGCATAAATGTATATTTTATAGAGCATATTTCTTAAGTTTTTAGAGCATATAAATCCGGGCCCTACTTATTAGTAATAGTTGATGACTTAATAAAATACTTAATAAAAGTCAAAAATAATTTTTAATTTTATAATTATAATTTTTAAGACTGATTTTTAAAGGTAGTGTATGCAATGGTGAGTGGTTAATCTTTTGTCTTTTTTTTAAGGATCTTACATTAAGAAGGTGAAAAAAAAAATATTAAAAATGACCAAATATTCTGGATTATTGAGAATATCCAAGATAATATTCTCGCACAATTTAAAAACACCCTCCTCAGAATGTTTGCTGTCCATGCACAGTGGTTACCAACAATTCTTCATATAGAAGCTTATTTTGTGTGCATCCTTGCATGTACACGACCACCAGTAAGTAAGTAACTATTTTACGGCCAGAAACTTTGCAAGCAAATAAATAAAAAACGCACCTGTTATTGTCCACTAACACATTTTATTATATCCATTTTTTTTTTTTAGTCATAAGTCCAATGGATATATTATTATATATATATAAAAATCAACTAAATCAATGGCTCAGCACGTTAACACTACATTTTTTTTTTTTTAACTTTTACATGTTTTTATTAAAATAATTATTTTTGTAGGCATATATATATATATATATATATTATATAATTATAGATATTGTCTGACGGCCGCCCACGGTGCGTCGGTAACGCTGACGACAGCAGCAAGGCAGCTCTAAACATGAATTTGCAGACGTTACACAAAAATAATAATGATAATAATAAATGTAGAATAAATAATAATAATAAAATTAAAACTAGTGAGTTATACAGTCGTCAACAATATACAGAATAATAATATTATATAATAATACATAATATAGAGCTTAAGATATACATTGGTACAATTATATACAAATTAAAATAATAAACATAATAATATAACGTATTTATAATTTTTTTTTTTTTTTTTTAATACATATAATAGTCTTTGTTTCTTATATTTGATATATACATATATATACATATATGCACGTGTACATCTTATATCTACATACACGCAAATACACATTGCTACATGTGTATATTATGTAATATATATGTTTATAATTTTACATTATTTTTTTTATTTTTTTTACTTCGTGTTATCGAATCGGTTAATTTACACATTATATATGGTTAGTGTGCTGTAAAAACACGGTACGATAGTAATAATAGAAAAAACAAAACAGACAGCAAGATAATATTATTTTAAACGGAATAAGAGTTTCGTTTTTGTCTGAAAAGATGGTGTTGTCGTTATTATACTCCAACTTCATTTTTTATTCGTTAAATGTTTTATCACAGATTATCTATCACTAAAATAGTCTTTTATCCGGGACTTAAAATTTTCTTCGAAATAATAATAATAATAATAATAATAATAATAATAATAATAAAAATAATAGGTAATATTATATCATATGTAAAACATAAATGTAAAAAAAAAACTACCTATTAACGCGTGTTCTGAACATTCGGTAATGTCTTTTTTTTAAATTTATTTAATCGAATATAAACCGAACAGAGAGAGAAAATAACGATAAACGAGTGTTTCATCTTTATTTATAATACACTTTTTGATTGTCGATAATAATAAATACAATTATTATTATTTTCTTGAAAAAAATATGATCAACATAATATTATATTATAATAAACGATAATGTACACGTAAAATTTCGAAGGAAAAAATAAAATAAAAATTCATAACAAAAAGGAAAAAAAGGCATGCCGTGGATTTATAAAAAATATACGTCGTAGGAACTGCTAATGGCGGTGGCGGTTGCTGTGTGGTGGCGGTGACCGGTAACGAGTGCGCGTAGTCGTGTCGCAGTTATCTCAGAAGTGTTCGCAAGCCGCTCCTGATCCTGCTCCTGGTCCTGCTTATAGCCACGGTCCGAGCTCGCGTTCCAACAGCGAGGCAGCGTCCGTACGACCCATTAGCCTCAGTACGTTCAACAGGTCGGTAACGGACGTGGGCTCTCTGTGCCTAGCTTCCCAAAGGTCCAATATCTGATCGGTGGGACTGGGTTTGACGGCAAAATAGTTTATGTACCTGCGTGCGAACATAAAATAATAAAAGTCAATGATGTTATCAAGAGTCGCAGTAGTTACATGCATAATATGGATTTATTATAATGCGACTAAATAATGTGATTAGGTAGGATTGGGTTACTTCCGATACAAACGCAATTTTCTATGATCATTTGATTATATTTGATTTAATGCAATACCGACATTTTGGAACATTATCGAAGGCTAAACGACGAAATAATAAGATATTAAACAAGGCTTGTACATTCAAGTGTTCAACCTTCAGCTGCTTGTATGTGACTGTGCGTGGATATAAATGAAAAGAATATAACGTTATAAATAAAGCATTAAAACATCTAATCATATTATTAATATTATTTTTTAATTACGAAAAATTATATTCTTTTAACTACAGTAGAGCTTTGAATCAGATTTTAATCGTACTCGCGTCGTCTGATATATTATGTTTATTACAATAACGATACCTAACAAGGTTCACAGAAAACCAATTTTCTGGGTACGTACCTATATCATAAATTATGTAGGTATATATTATAAAAACGCTCACCTGTCCATGTGAAGCCGTTGAGCTAACATCCTCCAGTCGTTGCTCCTAGAATTTGGCGGATCTAAACATTGACAGAGTTGCTTACGTAAGACTTTACCAAATCTGAACAAACAATCACACAGCAATTAATAAACGGATTTTTATATCACACAACACAATTCGTATTAAAAACATAACGAAAATACCAATGTAAATGAATAATAGGTATATATAAGTACAAGAAATGTAGAGGACATGCTAGAAAGTACGGGACGATGACGAATCGTCTGCAGAGCACAGATTATAATACTCAGTAGAAACTTACCGAAAAGGTGTCGGGTCGCACGATGTGACGCTCGAACCGCTGCCCGTAGTGCTAGTCACGGTTCTCGGTTGCCTGGACTGGTGGCCCATGGATGACAGACTGTTTGGGTCCTGGTTCACTTTGAACGTGTGCTTGACGTTGCGCAGCGATCCCGTGGCCGCCGTCTGCGACACGCACACACGGCACGACACGTTCACCCACGAGTCGGGGTACTGTTGCTCGTACGGCTCCAGCGTGAACACCACCAAGCCGTTCGAGTTCCACAGGGTCTGGAACGGGATTTCCTGCAGGCGGGAGGAAAAAAAAACGTTGTGCGGTTAGACACGGCTTATAACCAACCTGATTGCAACAGTAGGTACACGAAAATAATTCACATGCGTCAATCATTTATCCCATATAATCTCACCCAACTCCCCTATACATTGCAACCCTTTTATTATTTTAATAATTTTGATACAAATATATGGGTGTATCTAATTTTATCAGCTGGCAACAACTTAGCAATAGCCAACAATCCGGACAAGCGAAAACATTAAACCACATGCACGATTATATACTAACCTTGTAATTATCTTGGGGTTTACTCTTCCAGTTAGTACCTATATCGTCAATAGTCACCACTAGGTTACCTCCACCCTCTTGAAAGTACATCGACTTGGTTTTGTCCAACATTACGCCACCGCTGACGCTTCGTTCCTGGTGTTTCAGTCTCTGTGCGCAAAATGGAACACAACATGCCGATTATTTTTAACTTGTTCAAAATTCTAGGTGACGTCTTTCACTCACCTCTAACGTTACGCCATTGTCGTCGACCACGTGCACCCGGATGTCGTACTTGAACTTTCGGTTTAACGATCCGAACAAGGCCAATTTCATTGTTTTAGCTGGTGGACTACTGACTACAGTCCGATCCGGTTCCCCAACTAATACAAACTTGGTTAGGGTTTCGCTCATCAAAAACACGTGTTCAGCGTCCATTTGCACGAACACAGATGTGTTGATCGTTTCCTCCCCTAGCGTTAAGATTTTCTGTCAAAAAATAAATGTTAGTTAATATAAATTTTGTTTTTAATTTTTCCGTCTAGGTTTAATTGGTTATAAACATGTACTTTACCTTCCATTTGGGTTTCGTACCCACGGGCATTTCACAGCTTAAGACCGAAATCACCCAAGGCCCTTGCATTAGACTGGCACAGTGTCGCATGCCAATGATCACAGGTTTCTTAAAGCTCTTTCCATTTGGGCCACACATCACCGCAGGACTCAATAGTGTCTGTCCGTCTGGAAAATTGATTTATTTGAAAAACGTTTTTGAAATTTATTATTGTGCATAATATGCACAAGAGATTATAAATGTGGAGACAATAATTACCGGAGAGTATAGGCTTGTATTCGTCCTGTAACAGGGCAAACAGCACGGGTTCCTTTTGAGATTTGGCGACGGCACCTTCAGGAATGGTCAGCGACAGCCCGTACTCTTTGCTCTCCAGCCGGCAACCGGCCGAGGAAACGGTGGTTTCTTTCATCCACAAATAATCCTTGCAATGGCATGCTACGGCACTGGAATCCGATTGGGACTTACCTGCAAACGTTAACACAGCGATTTATATACATATAAAAATATATAGTTTTCTGTTATTTTTACGTCGAAAACTAGCACTGCACGTGCCTATACTATATGGTAGTATTGAAAATTCGTTACTCACTGGAACAAGTGTAGCTGGTCAAACTGTGACTGGATTCGGGGCTAGAGGAGAGCGCGTTTGGACTGTCGGGCGCGACGGATGGGACTGGTGGTGCCATGACCGTGGCCGTGGTCGCGGTTGAACTACCGCCGCCCCCGCTGTTGTGATGCGGAACGTCATAGTGGTGTTCCGAACACGACCTGGTCAGGCTGTACGCGTTTTGGTCATTGGTGAACGGGTACTCGTAACACGACGGCACCACGACCACAGTTCTGGTCAAGTCCGGTTGAGCCTGGTGGAAGTGATTGCAGCCGCCGTTCCGCGAATGGCACTCCAACGAGTACGTCTTCTTCTCTTGGTCTGGGAAGAATTCCGGCTGGAAATCTGTACAGGAAATAATAAAACACGAAAATCAATAAAACAATAATAATTATATGTTTATAATATATATACGTCGCGGTGGTATTACACGTATTGTCACCCGAAAGACGAGCCGCGGCCGTGCGCGCGTAATTGATTATACTCTGCGACCGTTTGCCGACGCCTTTCCCTAACGCATAATATGTCAAGTGGTTTATATACATTTGGCGCGGCTGCACCGATGTCGCTGACGAAATTATACAAACACAATTAAGGAAACTACACTTGGGGTCTCTTTTAGAACAGAGGTCGCTTGTTAGCGCTTGAATAATGTGCGCCGATTGACATTTAAATAAATAGTCTCGGTTATTGCTGCAACCCTTTGGCGAGCACAATTCACTGTTAATAGTTACCGTTTTCTTTGGGCTTTTGTACGGTAAAAATTTAGAAAAAACAAAAATGTCATCAGCTCTCATCTTTCAATAATGCGCGTTGTACGTTGTATAACGCTATGACGCGTAGTCCTTTTATATTCCTGATCACGTTTCGCTGTCCTCCACTGTAATTACATTATACTATTTGGTTTTGAATACGTTACCACTTGCGCGCATAAGCTATGTTTTCTAATACTCTACGTTTTAAATTTTTTTTTCTGACTCATAGCCGAGACGATCACGGTGGTATTGGAACTATGAATATTTCTTAATTATTATTCGGTGAACGTAGTATCTCGTTTTTCGTACGCTGAAAACGAATTAATCGATCGTATTTCGACGGAGTTCAAGGCCTACGCGCGTGTACTGTTTAGTGATTATAATAATATATTCTCGGCCGCACTGGTAATAATAATAATACGTATAATATTGTAATGAAACGTACCCGAGTTGGCCATGTTGTACATGCTGTGATCTCGGCCTTTGTTCTTGTACAGTCGGAACAGCAGAACCATACCGGCTAGCAAGATGGAAGCGGCTACGAGAGCCACATACAGCGCCACATCGGTCTCCACAACTGATTTAGTAGCCGCTGTAACAGAAAATAAAAGATATTTGTATAATATAAAACAACACGCATTGTTGTCACACTTTACAACAATTGTTTTAGAAATGTACAAAAAAAAAAAATCTCCATAATGTTTATTATCAATACACGCGTACCTACTATAATATTATTCATACATATAAACGATCCACTAAAAATATAAAATTAATAAAATATACGAATCGCCAATTTCAAGGGTTTTATACTTTTATACATAATTACACATTTTGAATATTTTAAAGGAATAATAATTGCGAACTGATGTATAATTATATAATGTAGGTACATTTACATAATAATAATGATTTTTTTCTTCAAAAAAATTTAAATTAATATACCAATACAAATAATCATAATAAATTCAAATATTTCGAGTACATATTATATCATTATTAGAGTGAATAATATTGTTTTTATTTTGATTAATTGCATATTGTTTTTAAACAGTGATTTGATAGCAAACAGAAGTTAGTTTATTCCTATAATATTATATGGCTTATGAGTAATAACAATGTATGACAAAACTGAAAACAAAGAAAAATAATAATAAAAATAATACGTAGTAATAGCGTTGTGTTTCAAGAACGGTATATCATGTACTGTATATATATATTATGTTCAAATTGGAAAGGAGAAATGACTTCATATTAATTTTGACAGAGAAAACGATTGAAGGCGGCGAGGAAGTGGTATTAAGGGTTAAGAGTTTAACTAATTTCGGGCTCCCAAGTGAAATTTCCAAACCGTCACACGTGTGCACGTTCGCAATAATATCCAATAAAATCGATGGATAGCCAATAAAAACATCGTAGTGCCTAGTCCCCTCCCCCCATATTACAAGTTTTTCTCGTGTTCTAAGACGGTTTATCAAAAACTTTGTCGGCGACCAGTCTTGCGTTCGCGTGAATTGATTTTATCGGACTTATAATATATATAACTGCCCTCTGACACGAATCATCCACACGCCGCCTTACTTTTCCACGGGTTATAATTGCTCAACTCACCACGGACCTGGGGACGGCGGCAGAGGTGGCTGTATTATTATATTGCTTCTACGGCACGAGAATTTAAAAATAAGAAAAAAAAAACACAATGTTGTATCTACTTTTAATTACCCGCGGGGTCGTTAACACGTCATCGGTTACTGCAACAGATATGCAGATATAGGACGCGCGCGCGTTTCACTTAGACCCCTTGAATAACGTTCGGTTACACTTTTTTCCTATCTAAATGAATATACAACATAAACAGCACGGAAAAAACACCGGACACTCGTTCATTATTATATATTTGGTAAACTGCATGCGCATATCTTTTAAATCGAAACGACGTGGCACGAAGAAAAGACCGTTTGACAACTAATTAATGATAATTTATTATATACGTCCATGCAGTGATATGATAGGACGAAAAAAAGATAAGAAAAGCTAGTTTAATTCCAATCGAAACGTTTCGTACGGAATAATTTAAAATTTAAATACGCCAAATAAGATGTTACACACATATTATGCATTGCAAGATTATGATATAAAAATATAACCGTACAAGGTGTTTTACTTATATGTATTACTATTAATAGTATATATTTAACTATTTATAATTTTCAATATATATTTAAAGTAAATTATTAAATAATATCTGTCTTACCAAGATAAATGTAATGATTATTTTTATTTTGTATTATGTTTTTTTAATTTTATCTTTAAGATAAGCACAGTAGTAATTAATCTTAATTATGTAAGATAATTAACAATTATTAAAACTATTCATATTTAACAAATTGAAGTGTGCACATTATACGGTAATAGGAAACATTTTAATAACTGTATGTAAGCGGTATCAAACGTTAACCAATTCAATTAAAGTTCTATATTATAAATATCTTTATAAAAATAATAATATAAGATTATTAAATGATTAAAAATCAATGAAAACCAACAGTAGTTCTAAACGAGTTTTTAAATTTAAATTTTAAATTTTAAAGAACATATAATGTGAATGGATTAAAAATAATGATCAGAATTTAAATTACATTATGGTAGTGATATAGTTATATTATATTGTCGGGATAAAATGGTTATCGCAGAGTTACATTTTTCTTATGTTGTTTATACAATGACAATAAAAATAAAAAATCCTGTGTTTAACGAATAATTTTCTACACATGATAACCTGCAGGGTTCGTATTTATATTAAAGAGAATTTATGGTTGATTTTTATGATAAACCCTTAGTGGTTAAAAATACATAAACGTGATTTTTGAAATATTATAATTTATTTAAATAAGAATAATGATTTCAATTTATATTATTTTGAAATTTTTTTTTTTAGTTAAAAATTTGTATTCGGTTCGTTAAAAATAAAGGTATGTTAACCTTTAAATAATAAACGGTTTTTTGTTTGGAGTTCTGTAAGTTGTATTATATGTGAAGCAAAGTGCTGGGTGTTACGAAAAAGAACTTTTACGCGATAAACTATACTACTGCAACATCGCACAACAATAGTTTATCTGCAAACCAATTAAGTCCAGACTTGGTAGGTAGGTAGGTTCAATTAAAGGATTAGTCCACATTGAGACTAAATGCCAAGCGTTTTAATGCCGGTTGAGGTTTCATCGATTTTTTTTCACTTACAACCCACGCTTGTTTTATTTACAGTAAAATCAAAAGATATAGACGTGCGTCTGTGTGTGTGTGTGTGTGTGGGTTTCATACTATGCGGATAAGGTCGCAAAAACTTTACCAATGTCCAGCAGTATAGTTTAAGTTCAAATAAACTGAAATATTTGACCCGTCGCATTGGATTCTTAGGAATCCGCTGGAGAATGTTTTCAATCGAATCGGAGTGCAGACGGTTTAAAGTTTAATTAAGATTCGTGTGTGTGGGCAAAAGGAGGTCGAACTTTTTGGTGAGATTAAAACTAACTGTCAGAAGTCAAAAAGCACCACCGGGTGTTCAATTATATCAGTCGGCCAATCAACCGAAGAAAATCCGATGTAAAAGGAATGATACCGACCTGCAGGATGGGAGGGTCATCTACCAGCGGTATCCTTTTCACAGATCGTCTTATACATGAAAGACCCTATTCCTGAAGTAATTCGGATGCGATTTAAGGGAACTATTTCATTATAAGTATTGAGAAATGGTCGACGGTGGACTCTTCATCGCCGCATCGTCCCGTGTCAGTTTGAATGTGAATCTTTTGTTTTGGTGTCTTTGATCGGGAGCAGATGTAATCGAAAATGATCCCATGATATATTTAAACATACCTTTATATACGCGAGAGGCAAACATTTATTGATTTTAAGTTTTTCTTTCATTTTTTGAGAGAAAATATGTTATAGCTGTACTTAGATTAAATTAGATTAATGTCAGTATACCATGTAAATATGTACTTACATATATCTGAATTCTGAAAACAAACTGAATTTTTTTACAATAAAAACAATGTTTTCCAGTGAAAAAATAAATATATTTTAAAATATAAATGTATACTATTTATAATTATATTTATTTATTTTCCTTACAATTTTATGAAGTCATTTCGGTTATTAATTTATTTTACGCGATTTTGTTATTTTGATCTAATTTAATTATAATTTATACTCTTCTTTTCATTAACTACCGTTGTGTTTTAAATTGTGGTTTTCTTTTTAAAATCTCCTAATCAATTATAATAAGACAAAGGGCGTAATATTGTTATAAATGTCATACAATAAATACTCCATTGTAGCAGCAACTCATTTAAGAACAATCGAATACGACTTCTGAAAAATTGATGATATCCATTGATGATTGGAGTACTCATAAATACTATTAATAATAATTTTGCAAGTTGTAAAGTTATATAGATTTAACATTAACATGGTTTCAACACCGAAGTTTTAATTATTGTTGTATATTGGTTTTCTGTTTTAATGGGGATATAAAATTTTGGAAATAATTTTAACGCAGAGTGAATATCAATAGTATCTAATTGATATGGAGCGTATGACTAATGTTTTCATTGGATATCATTGTCAACGTTATACCGAGACACTCCACCCTAGTTAAGACGAAAAAACCGAAGCACAGCAATTATTTTCGTTACGATTCTTTCCCCTGCACGGATAAACTTGTTCCTTCCGGTGTCACTTCATCATCCCTCGTATAGACTGCTTTTGTTAGGAACAAGCTAAGGGGTTGGAAGTTACATGTCAGGGTCGTTACGATGACAATTTGTCCATACGTCATATTACCGGAAACCATTCCGTACCCCAAAGAAGAGATACTAAATATTCGTATGAAATTCAACAATCTCTCTGCCTACCCACGAGCTACATTTCCACCCAAAAGCCACATTCCAACGCATCCGTCGTCGTACGCTAAACTACTAAAGAGTATTTCATGCTTCATATTTTATAGCATGACACATTTGAGAATGATATAGGAGCCTATCATTTTAGAAACCGTTGAACACAGAATGAAGAAAAGGGGCTGCCACGCGTTCACCCCCATCAATAAAGCTTTAGGGGTTTTGCAACCATATCTGGCGCTTTTACACAGAAAAACAAAAAACGTTCGATGTGAAATTCGTCCAAAATCGAGCAAACACAAGGAAATATATATGAATATATATATTTATGGATTTCCCGTCACGGAGGTTTTGTCTTGTAATTTCCGGATAGTTCTGAAATAACCATTTGTACTCATAGTCTTCCGGGTAATTGTAGTGTTACCGACAAATAGTACTATTCGACGACCGTTTGTCATTGCAGGAATGACATCGTAGCACGCTCTTTTTGAGCTGCGTGCTAATACTCCGGGATTTTTTTTAATTTAACTTTATCATCACAAAAACACGTCTCTTTATTTAAGACTCGATTACTAAAATCGAATTACGGTGCGTCTTATAAGTGTCCTAAGGTTATTTAAATAATAGAAGTCAACAAAAGGAACGAAAAAATAGAATTTCTAGAATATTGTTTATGCGTATTTGGTAAATATTTTTTCGTACCTAACGGATGGCCAATGTTTGAGAACAAAATTAAAACGGCCATATCATTTTGCTATTTCCTCCCTTTTTTACGCAGGGCAATTTTAATTTCCTGTTGATATAATTGAATTTCACTGTACATCCTGCACAGCAGTGCGCGAGAGATTCAATCTTCAGCTACCCTCTTTCCCCAACCCAATCATAATAGCTGCCAAACTTTCTGGGCGACCATCGCTAAACATACACACACAAACGCCTAGAACGTACTCACACATAAATACTTATGTAAGTACAGATGGGAAAATGTATTATTAAAGCTTATTCCTTCATATTAGGCCTTTGCGAGATACAACACATATTTCACGGTTTAAATCAATTCTTTGCATTTATTTTACGTCTATACATAAAATATTCAAATACAATTTCACACTATTATTATTTAATAACGCATGATGGTTTCAAAGCAATTTTCTTGTAATGGCATACAAACACGCTAAAAATGCGTTAAAGGCTTACATCCTAACATGAACTTTGTCGTAAATTTGTGCGGAATGCAACAAAGAAGTATAATGTAATAAAATGCAACATTATTATTTTTTACCAGCAAACATTTTGAAATTTATGCCTTGTTTTATTACGTCAAGATGGTTTGATACCGACATCCTTAAATGTCCTTAAGATCAATACACATTCGCGCTATATCACAAATAGCCAGACCATAAAAACTGTAAGTATATACATATATATATATATATATATATATACTTATATATAATATATTATAATATAAGTATCATGTATCGAGTTACACATACCTTCTTCAGTAAATTGTTCGTCATCATAATTCACAGGATCATCTCTGCCACCTGAAACAACAAGTAGGTATATAATAAAAGTTATTTTTTATACTTTGTGCATGATAATATTTTTGCATCATAAAATTCACGTTTTATTTGTTTATGTGCTTAATAATGAAAATTCAATTTACAATACACGCATGTACATAAATACGGTGAAAAGGAGAACAATGTTATGGGCATAAATAAAACAAATTTATCGGCACTAGAGAATTACCGTACAAACATTATAAATTGTAATGCTTTGTTAGAAATTTATGTTGAAAAATCCAAAGAAATATTTTATACTGATATAATCATCATTAATTCATATAATAAAAATATTTTGTTTTACAAGAAGTATAACAATATTTTAATATTCAATGTGTAATACCATTTGTTTTCATCGTTTACCTATACAAGATCCTCCCGAACAGTTGCCGGTCGCTGTATCTCTGCCCACACAGTATCGTCCGCCGTTTGAAGGGCTAGGAGAAGTACAAGTCCTAGTGCGATGATGACGACAGTCGACACCACACGGTGACCACGGAGTCCAGGCTGACCAATGACCATCAACAGCTGAAAAATAAAATACAAGTAAAGTAAATTTTTTTCATTGGCCATAATACGTTTCATGAAAGTGCGTCGAAACATATACCATATGTATTTTAAAGGTTAGGTTAGGATGAACATAAAAAAAACCAATCGTTTTTCAGGCAAATGCTCTTGGAACGTAGTAGATAAGATATACTGGCCAGTCCGGGGATCGAAAATAGTCGTAACATACATTTATTTTGGCCATAAAATCGTAAAAGCCCGAGTCGAGTATACATATACAGATCAGAGTTTACTTTTCCGGCCGATTTAACTAACGACTGCCAGTGTTTGTAAAATACTTCTAAGCACACATTTCCGAACTCCATAAACACATAATTTACATTAACATTAGCAAAGTTAGCTATAGGTGGGAAAAATATAGCTCGATATAAAATGAAGAAATTTGTTATTTATTATTTTACTCGTATAATTTATATTTGAACTTTCACGCCAAAAAAAGTCGAATTCAACGATTAAAATCAGCATGGAAAAATGGAGAGTTTGAAGTAAACACTTTTCATGGCATAAAAAAAATCAACAAGCCATAAAAATATTTAAATTTGTATAAACGACCAGTCGGACGATCAATCATTTTAGAGTTGGTTGGCCGAAAACACCGTTGTCAGAGATTTTCGGTACCTGACCCTATATTATAATTCATCTCTCGGTCAACTTCTCGCCAGTCTCCCTCATCTAAACAGAGTATTCACCGAGCCATTAGCACTTGAATGGGGCTTAGAGCAGAAAAGGCCCTCAGCGGATATCGCACCCCGCGCGTTCAAAAACAGCTATTCTCAAGAGGGTTCAGCGATAAATGCATTTTAAACAGGCACTTTCTTCGTACCGTATAAGAGACGAGATGTATATAATAATGTATTGATGTATAGTGGTGGCGGCGGCGGTGATCCATATATGCAAATAGTTATTTATCTAACCACCCACTGCTGCAAAGCCGAGTGTTTTAGTCGCACATAATGACCCAACCAACCGAAGTGCACCGTCGATTTTAACTGTTTTAAAACGAATAATAATAATAATAATAATAATAATAACAATAATTAATCTGAAAATTGGATAGAGAAAAGGAATTTTTGCGAGGTGACAAAAATCGCTTCACATTAATCCAACATTTTTCTTTTAGCAAGTTTTTACCGCATATTGTACATCGCAGTCATATAATAATATATTGTATTCATACATATACAGCATTCATTACAGTGGTGATAATAATGATTGTTCTTTCGGAATTAATTAACCGATGTCCGTTGCCGTACACACATACACGCAATAGATCAACACCAACATAAACCGTTTGTTAAGCCCTGCAGGAGTACGACACCACACTTGAGAATAAAATCTCCTTTGCCAACTGTCACGTGGCCCGCAGGCACATTGTTCGCGGCGCATTAAATACACACACACACACACACACACACACACACACAGCAAGCAACCAAGTTGCCGGAATTGACGCCGCCGACACCCCTTTCGCCGTGCCGTCCGACCGCTGTACAATGTGTACAATACTGCTGGTATACACGTTAAAACCGCAATAATGCAGACCCGTCTACTTGCTGCCACCCCGTACCCGGCCCTAACCAGTTTTGAATTAGTACTCGGCTATTGTTTCAATTCAAATTCGTATATATGCGCCTCGAAAACCCTCGGGGTCATTTGTCTTGTGTACGCCACCCTGTCCCCGCAGCAGAGGCACTACCCCAGGGGCCACGCGTACGTAGTAATAATAGCGCTGCGCGACTGTCCCCGGGGAACACCTACTACGTTCCTACAAGCAAATTGTTTTTAAATGACCGGCATCCTTTGTGGTGGGGAAAAATAATTTATAAAAAAAAAAAAAAAAAAATTGAAATATTAATAGTTTTGTGTTGAACCGACACACGACAACGATACGGATCTGCATTTATCAAAATAGTTCCACAAACCATCCGTCTAAATGAATGTAGGATACGCATATTATAGAAAACCGAACAATAATGCTTTAATTCAGAGACAACAACAGTTGGCCAACACAAACACATTATACATTCCAAGGTATACTTGTATACATTTTTATTAATGTAAAAGTATATGTTTTTAATAAAATAGGAATACTATTTTAAAATTGAAAAGTTGATTATAACCGTTGTAGCGAAATGGAACTTAAAATATGACGTAAGAGTATTAAAGACTGTTCTACACGTTTCAGAATAAACCATAGCAGTTGGTTTATACTAATATATTAAAATCAAACAAAACAAATATTTAGTGAAACTTAAAAAACTCGAGATAAATAATTGTGTTTAAAAATAAAACGGTCGGAAATATAGTTGAGAAAACGTCTTATAGTAAAATAGACAACCGTTTGAAAATGTTTAAGCCTCTGGGCGAGAGCAGGGTGGGTTGAATCAATATAATTCCATTAGCGAACATATTCGTCGGATACAGATGATTTTCGGCGTTTTATTTTTTTGGCCTCGAGCCATTTGTATTACAGTATAGTCGCTGTAGTATAGTAGTAGTATAGCGGTAGTGCCCGGCCAGTTTGCCAAAATCGACACTATACAACTTCCGATCAATCTTCCGTAACCTCATCCACGACCCCCTGATGGAGGCCGCAGAAGCTCGACCCATTCGGAGTATACACACGGGCGACGGGGACGGAAAATCCGATGGGGCCAGCAATTATTGCCGCACATCCGCGGCGGTTAATTTATGCCTCCAAACACAATGAATATTCACATGCAAACACACACATGCATACATACGCACAAGGGTTGAGACATCCATATAATACATACAGAGAGAAAGTGTGTGTATTATGGGAGAGAGCGAGCCGCGTGCAGTACACTGGGAGTTCGCACTAATGGCGGCGGTCAGCGTACCCCCGACTCCTACCTCCTACCCGGAAATTTAATTGGCCGGTCAACGATAAAAATCTTTCAAAACCCATAAATCGTCGGGGTCACCCTCTCACGAAGTTTATACTACTGCAGCGAATACATACACACACACACACACACACACACACATACTACACACATATCTCGTCGAACCCGATGTGCCCGAAAATTGCGAATGATTTATTCGGACCACGGATCGAATGCTCGGACGCGTGTGTAAATACTATGTAAAATCCACTTGGTACACCGTTGTTTACGTAGTAGTATACATTTGAATTTTTTCAATTTTTTTCTCCACGCCTATAACATGGTGCACCTATATTTTAAGGGTGAGCACCAGAGTGAAACCACGACTGCACGATTATCGTCATGCAAAGTTGAGCGCTAAAAACTTTATAATGAATTATGCAAAAATGACGACCGGGTGTATACGTTTCGGCCGCCCAGTTTTTAATCCCCCGTTTTTCGTCCACGACGTAGTAACACCTGGTACACATTTCCAGTCATAACCTTAATCGAATTAAGCGTTTTATTTCGTTCGCCGCCACCCGCCGTCTTAATATTTGATGCGCAAAAATACGATTTTAGGTTGACAAATAATTGAAAAAAAAAAAATGTATATATTTGAAAACAATTTCAACTATATAAAAAGTCTCAAGTAGCTTTTATTTCAGTGCGCGTGCAGTTCAAAGTTTGGATTCATTAATGTAGTTAATGTTTTTTTTTAATTTTAATGCGTCGAATTAAACGTATCATCTCTACTCAACGAACGAATCCGCTGGGATAGAAATTTGTAGTAAAACGCATTAAACGTCAAATTAAGTTAATTCTACCTCGTAATGATTTTCTAATCTTTTTGTATATTGAATTTACTAGAATACAGACGATGAACATAATACTGTAACCCTGTTATAATCTAACGAAGAATGTTAAAACTAGAAATGATTACATTGGTTTACATCATGGGAGTTCAATTATTTATTTTTGTTCGGATGAAAAAAAAAAAAATAATAATAATAATAATAACAGAAGACGCCTATTCAATTTGGACTCGATCCATTGTATTATCCGTCCAGTTTGAAGTTTACGTTTTGTGTGGTATATATAATATACGGCCTTAATAATAGCTTCATTAACAACAGCACGATTCATTTTAAAGAGAACAAAAACCATAGTTGTATGATTGGTTTCTCGACTTTTAATATAATCGTATCTTAGAGTTAATATAGTAGTAAAATATTAATATAAATCTTACCTTCTTCGGCTACGGTGTCACTATATTCGCCATCTGAAATCAGATTTATACAACACTATTAGATTCGTTAAAATAAAAACGTACTTTATACATCGCATTATATACATATGTAATACGAATCACGTAAATTATAATCCCTAAATTCGTGTACGATAATCCCGGGAGGATAACTCGATGTGAAGTCTTCCGTTTCGACGACACACAAGATGATAATTTGTCGGCTCGGGACAGCGCCATGCGCGAGGGGTTCTAGTTGAATACGAGCGAGCACACGACCGCCTAGTTTATCGCTTCGGTA
Organism: Chaitophorus viminalis; assembly: GCA_025469195.1. Taxonomy (NCBI): domain Eukaryota; kingdom Metazoa; phylum Arthropoda; class Insecta; order Hemiptera; family Aphididae; genus Chaitophorus; species Chaitophorus viminalis. Next base: position 508,080 of record JAIPRK010000033.1, on the reverse strand, counting down.
CACTTGATGTTATCAATTATACGTATACTGTATAAGCGCACGTCCTTTCACCATCACGAACATTTGGCGCGTGGGGTACCCCAGTCGACTTTGATACGATTTACTTTAATGTTAAATAGAAATCAATACCCGAATGTCCTGAACCCATTGATGTCGAATTGTCAAACGCCGTAGCTTAGTTCATAATTATAAATTATATAATACGAGAAACGAAGCAAAAATATACTTCTTTCTACCTATACCTATTAGAAACCTTACATAATCATAATACCCTGTGGACCGTCTTAAAAAAAAAAAAAAATATATATATATTTAAATTCCACTTTTGTAAAAATAAAAACTATATCAATGAGTAGATAATTTAAATTTCACGGAGCGTTATAAGTTTAACTTATATTAATAAACAAATAAATAATACTATTATATAATTTGTTCAACTGAAGAAATTATAACCGTATAACTACGTAGTATAACTACGAGTTATAACTACGTAAACTCTAAATATTTCTATAATTTTGTTCAATAATTGAAAACAAATCAAAATACTACAATTTCTCGGTTTAAAATCATCATATAAGTTCCTTAACAACAGTTTAACATCTATTTTTAAACATAGTCTTATTTAGCATGATGTAAATGAAATATAAATTATATAATTTTGTACTCATTTTTTCAAAAACGTGTGCTTTTATGTTACTTTATGATTTATGGTACAAGACGCATCGATTTGTCTTGCGAGTAAAAAATGCAAATATAAGAAAACCTAAGAAAAAAATGACTATATTTCCGATACATATTTCGTTTATGGATCGTTTAAATAATATCGGTGATATATTTTAATACATACCGACAAATATAATATATTTCAGTTATTTACCCCTTTACCGTTTCTTTTCAAATGAAAATAATCCGATTACGGTTGGAGGAGTATAGTGCCACCATATTAAAATATTTCGCTCGTTGATAAAGCAGGTTAATAACATATAGTCTGAACCGCAAAATGACCGGGCTAAAATCCCACGAAATATTTTTAACCCTCATCAACGTATTCATTAGTCTCTACTGGTTTTGTTGCGCACCACGACCAACACACATTATACTCGAGGGCATTTTATATTATAACCTCATCAAATATAGTTAATCCGGATCGTCGGGTGTAATTATATACAGATAGGATTACCGCGTGCTGATTGCAATATCATAAACACCACTCATTCCCGATACCATATTATACCGCGTGTCATTTTGTATTTATTATAATAAGTGCGTATGCACTTATACACAAACCGGGAGTGCAGCAGTCAGTCAAAACGAGTAAATAGTCAACCAACATTTTGATTATTCCGTTCACGATGATAGAAAAATGTTTATTTCTATACGCGTGAGCAAAAAACTAGTCACTGCTCCTGCAGGGTGCCTTATTTACACGCGGTATTGCTGTTAACGATGCGATTTAACACTAAATATAAAAGACTACATGGCCGGTCATATGGGTGTTAACTTATAAGGACATATAATATTGTTTCGAAGTATCGAAAACATCAAACTCTCTGACACAATAAGCCGGCAGATCAAGAACCCAGTTTCTTAAAGTTTCGGACAAAATTTTGAGGAGTCATCTTCTCATATTGCTGATCTTAAAACTGCAACGTAGTTTGGTGTCGGTTCGGTATGAAACGCAAAAGTTTTTAATAAAGTTTTAGGCTTACGGTAAAGATCTATTATCTTATAAAACATCACCCTAAAACCTATAATTAAACCTAAAGCTTAAACTGTGTGTGAAGGTTTTAATGTGCCAACACCGAGACTAAAATATGATTTTAAAATTACATCATTAACATTACTTATTTGCATCATTTTTTAAATACTTATAGGTACATTTATGTAATATTTTTAATATATTAAATTCTTCAAGAAAACTTTGGTAAAATTATAGATAGTAATAATAACAAAAGTAACAATAATGAAAATGATTATGATAGTATTGGTAAAATTACGTATTTCTGAAATATAATTTTAAAATATATGTTTGAGGTTACATTTTCTACATTTTTTCTAACGTTAATAAAAAATAAAACGAAAAACTGCCATCTTATTTGTGTGTATTATTCAATATATTTTAAATTAGTATTTTAAAGTCATATTTATGGTAATAATACTTCATAAATATTCAAAACCTATCCCACAATCAATTAATATTGAACACACAATAATCTATAACAATTCTGATAATGTCGTTTTGATAGTTTGACTATAGATATTAAAGGATATTAAATTAATTTACTTAAGTATTTTGCTTGCCTATAAATATATTTGTTACTGGAATGCAACGAACAAAAAATTACTTTGATCTTGTGTGAACTAGAAAAAAATTTAAAACCTTTTAAATTATTTGATTTTATTACCCAAGTAATAATAGCAACTATATAAATAGAATAATATTTTTTTCGGTACATTATTGATATTTGAAACAAACTTGTTTGGAAAAAAAAATTCTCAGAATAGTTTCAAAGCGCATATATAACATTTATTTTAAATATTATGCACTGTAATTTCTATGGGGCCAGTGACCCCAGGGCGTGTGAAACTTACATTTCGAAGGGCTCCTATTCCCGAGCATTTAATATTTACGAACTATATGACACGTGCACATGGGGTGTACCGAGTTGACTTTGATGTACAAGCGACATTTTTGGGGAGACATATTACAATACGAATCGTCCTGAGAGTATCCAATAAAAACGCGTTCAGACGGTTCATCATTCCGTAGAAAAAATATGTACGCAGAAAGGTTGGATTGTGTATCCAATCATCATCGTTGTGCGAAATCATCTTGTTTATTACTGCACGTGCATTTGTCACACGATTTAATTAGGATTTAATCGACAATATTATTTACGGTCGTGATCGGGACAGCGTGGCGCACAGTGTGTATATAGGCATCAACTGTAGTGACCTGATGCTGTAATGCACGCTGCATTGTTGGGTATAACTGCCAGGGATGTCAAATCGACGTAATCGACGATGTTTCATGCGCGCAGCGACATTAAATTTAATCATACGCCACGGCGGTAAATCCGGGTGTAGGCGTAGAAATACCAGCAAAAGATACGAGTTATATATATATAGGATTTATGATGAGTAAAATATGCGTAAACGGTTGACGCGGTATAGTTTTTTTCACCCTTATGTTTGTATGCTGCACGTGTTTTAGTTTTGCGTAGGAGTCGCGAATGTAGGATAAATAACGCACAATAACGCCGTTAACTGGGAAAAAACAAACAATTTTGATAAAACAGCCTTGTACATTATTGTCTTTATAACCTTACCGTAAACGGGGTATGATACACGCTTATCGTTATACATATTTACAGCCGTAGGCTACTGAAAGTAAATTATTTCGGTACGCAAGTCGTTTAAAAAAGGTAACTTAGCATTATACTGTCGTCGATATTTCCAAGGAATGATTTCAGTTTTTTTCTTTTCGAAAGCGGAAAGGGGATTTTCATAAAAATGGAACGGACGATTATTGGTTTAACAGTAAAGTATTGTCACCGATGTTGTATTGTATTGTGTGTGTGTGTGTGTGTGTGTTCGATGTTTACATAAAAGCGCGTGTTGATATGGTTTTATTCTTTGAAACATGAAACGTGCGCCATTTATTTGAACACTTTTATTATTAAGTGCCCGAATAATACCAAAAAAATAATAAGTTATATTGTGAAATAAACACCACTTCTAAAACCGGCTGACGATTCATCGACAGTTATTTAATTAAAATATATAATACCTATGTATAATGTAAGTGAAATTGGCAATAAAGTAATATTATATGTTTATGTATACATTGCAATAGGTCCTCGCTGTATAATTATTCGTTGTAAATATAGTTATAAGAACTAGAAATAAAATCAAAATCGAGCTGGAATTAAATTGCTACAATCGATTCAATTTGGGCGTATTCATCGTACTACGGTGTAGGTATTTTGCAGAAGCGGTGCGCGGGTAGCCTACTCGCAGTTTCTATTAAGCCGTTAATAACTATAGTTAAAGATGCACTCAAAATAACACGCAAACTTCCTGCCTTATCGCTCGACTTAACGGGTCATTTCTTCGGTGTTTAATATAGCAGAATACACCAACAATGGAAATGATTAACCACAAGGAAAACTTTACTGCACATTTTTATTTTCACTTAAATGCTGTAAGTACACATACTCATCTTTTTTGGAAAATATATAATATCCAAATTATACATTAATTTTTAATGACTATGTATGATATTTTCTACTCAGAAATCTAAGAATAGAATATGTAAATATATATATAGAATATAGAATATATATATAAAGATTGCAATATTATAAAGATGCAATAAAATGATTTATAATACACAATTTTTTTTTTAAGTTTTATAAAATGTTTGTTGTAAATACTCAAGAACGTGACTTTTCCATTAGTAACAATTAATGGCAGATGGTCGCCTTACAGTTGTTTGCATGAAGGGACATTGACGTGGCCGATTGCGGTAGACTGCGTTTCATATGCCATGCTGAGCTGCGCGCATGAACACAAAAGATCGAAAATGAGGGTGTGCAAAAGGGTTGACAATCGATTTCGAACAAAACACGTCCGTCATTGTCGAGGTGAACTTAAAAAGTAGCATACTAATTATGGTTTGCAAAAAAATGTTTACCAATACAGTATAAACATAATAGTAATAACTGTATAAAGCTAATACCGAAAAAACATTCAAAACCATTTCACAATACTATCTATCTGTAAAGTCTATGGGTTATGACTATTATTATTGGAGTAATAAGCTTACGGATTGTACGGATATCCATTATTATATTGAGCGGTTTAATAATAATAATAATAATAGTAATAACTAATAATAGAGTGACTGAAAATATTTACCGAAAATGCTCGAGGCCTAAAAGACCTTTATATAATTATATACATATGAAATAAACCGACATTTTACCATACGGTTAACTGCTATATTTTGAGAAATTTTTTTTCATTTTTAACCCATCAAACGTGCTCAAAATTGAGCGCTCGTGACTAGGTTTTTGCGAGCTTCGAAAAAGTACCGTCTATATACACGTTGTATACTAATTGTTCACGTGAGCAACGCGCGCAACGGATTTAGAATACAAATTACCGGAATTAAACTAAGTGCACGGGCGCGCAGATGCTGTTTTGCGATTCTGTCCCTTACCGGGTAACCATTAACCCTTATTGTTGCCCGAGAAAAACCAGTGTTTTCTTTGCCCTTTCCTCTTTTTTTATGATTATGTGTGTGGGAGGGGGAGGATGTTTAAATCGAGCAAGAAAAGTCGCACGTTTAATATTATGTAAAGCGGAGAAATCCGTGAAAGGGTTTTCACCGAGGGACAAGGAAAACAAACGAAGAAGATGTTAATTTTTCCTCTCAACCAAAATAACAAACGTCTTATTTTGATGATATCTAATTTATTAAAAAAAAGTATATTCCATGAAAACTGCGTACCTATATTATTTAGTCTTTCTAATATTTTTGTATCAAGCTTATATTAGGTATATATAGCAGAAGAACTATAAAAGTTTTATTAGCTGGAATTTTTAAAAGATATCGATATTGTACGACTACCTATTAAAATAGTTAATAAAGCATATACACGACTATATATGTCTTTGGACTACCATGACTTTCTTTCTTATAACCGATTTTTTTTTTACCATACAATTTTTATGACCAATTGTGGTGTAGTGTATATATATATTTCTCTGTTCCTTGTTTTCCATTCGGTTGGTAAAGTGCAGTTTGCATTTCTTATGAGTTTACCGGCGAACGAACTCGCACGATATAAATCGAGTAAATAATAAATATACTTTTTATGTGCTTCGTGTACTTATACCTCCCCTGAAGGGGTACAGAGTATCGGGGATATTGTTATTCTTCCGTTATAATTCTTTGTCCTTTGGACGTTATTTTGTTTTCGTAAAAACGTCGACATGCAACTGTTTTGTTATGTTAATTTTTTACATGAGTCATACAATATATTATACATACCTAGTCGAACTATTATTACCTCATATAGGTTTAGAAATAGAATTATTTATAAATTATAATACATTTTTAATTTAAGCTTTACTATGATATTTATTTCATTTTAATCATTAGTAATATTCGGAAAGAGCGCGTGGGAATACGAGATTATAGTGAAACCAGTTTCCCCCACCCTAACAAGAATTCGTGAGACTTTTAAAAGGTGTACTTAATGAAGCCTAACGGCTAACGTACAAGAAGACTTTCGACACTAAGTCATCGTACCAATCGTACGTGCGAGATAACTATCTCGAAGAAGATATTAAGAGTAAAACTATTTACCAGGATAACGGTCGATAATATAACGCTAGCCAAACACACTGAATATAAGCGGCACGCAGTATAATAATAATAATAATAATAATAATAATAATAATAATAATAATATAATTTGAAATACCGGAAACGTGTGGATATCTAAGAGGGTATTAAATAATAATCAATATAGCTACTGATAGTAATGGATAATATGTATTATATAAGTTTTCATTGGAGCAATTAAAAAGAAAAATCATCGGTATATACATACATGATATACATATATGTTGTTAATTATTATTATTCGACTATATATACTGGTCAGGTCTCGATAGGCTCGCAATAAAGACCCTATATAACATCGGCATCTATAGAAAACTCGTTAGCGGATAACTAGTTTGCCGACAAGAGCGGCGGCGACGACGGCATTGTTAACATACGTTTAAAACCACCGTCTGCCGACCTATAGTATAATAATAATAATAATAATATATGAGCAGCAGCGGTGGGGGGGGGGAACATGAGATAAGTTTAAGGTCTAGCTGTTTAGCTTCACGACTAATGAACTTTCGGAATATTCATCGACTATAAACCATGAGTCCGTTGTCGAACTGTGCCGACGAAGTGATGGGCAATATTCCAACGAAATAATTAAACAATTTTTGCCGGGCTATTGAATGCACAACATAGGCGGGCGATTATAATATTCGCTTGATTAGAAACTGACGTTCAAAACGGGCAATTTGTAAAAGTATTACATTGAATTATAGAAACATGATATTATTGGCTATTGCAAAACAGTAACAATAGCAATTAAATACATCCTTGGAAGTTATAGAACCCGGTCGGAATATATTATGTAGTTGCTGCAGTGACGTATAGAATTCTACGGAGAGGACGATGCAATGTCCATCATGCAGGGAACGTTGGAACAATATTGCAGCGGTTTATAGTAACATTAAAACGAAAACGAGAGAACGCCACCCATATTAATATTGTTTATACGCGCGACAAGTTTAGATCAGTGGACTTACCCGGACATATGGAAGTACAATCGGCCTTGTGAACGGCTAAACCGGGACAGAATTTGCCACCGTTAAGCGGCACCGGGTTGTTGCACACTCTGGTCCGTTTCTGTTGCCCTTTGCCGCACCTGGAACTGCATTCGGACCATTGCGACCACGGTGACCAGCCTCCGTTCACTGCGGAAAGAAATATATAGTCCATATTATATATCAGTCTACGGGTGTATATTATTATACGTACAGGTAATATTATGTAACTGAACGTGTACGTACACATAAAACTATATAATATATTATTTTGTGCTATAGGAACCTATATACGTAGAAATATTGTGTACGTATAGATTTCATGTACTTACAATAATAATAATAGTAATAGTAATAATATGAAACCGGATAAGAGTATAGCTGTGTCAGTACAAAGTATTTTTTTTATAACTTCGCGAATTCGCGTTTTAACCGTGATACAGTATAACTACTATACTGCAGCACGTGACCGCTCGTGTTAACCGTTTTATGCGATGCGATGCGGCGGCGGAATCGTGATAGCGAAATAAACTATGTAGGTATAGTGGGCATAGGTACGCGCCGGGATGCACACTGGTGGCCGGAGACCGCGCAGAGATCACGAACTTGTGATTTAGAGCACGTCGGTTTCGTGTCTCAATTGTACACGCGCCGTAGTCAACCGGCCGTACAATAAATCGCGTTTTTAGAAAAGGAAAAAAAAAATATCCGCCACAGATCGGCGGGGACGATAATTCTACGTATTATATTTTACGGTGCAAATAATATACGATGTATACCTGTGAAGCACAGCCAATTCTTTTCGTAAAAAGGAAGAAAAAAAATAATATCATTTTATCCGTCTTCGTCATCGTATATAAGTAGTATATATTATATACCACTACTACTATATACGTGACTATTTTGGTTTTTTTGACCGTTGTATGCCGAAATCAACGCGTGTTGACGACTTATTTAATGTATACAAAAACGGAAAAAAAAAAAAAAATAGAATAATAAGAAGTGTGTCCTGCGACCATCTGCGAAGAACCGTAAACGTTTCGTAGCTCATAAATCTTGTCGACATCACGGTCGAGATAATACGCGTGTTTTATTGTCACGTGTTCAATTTTGGTTTATTGTTATTCTCACTTTAGCTGCATGATATTATAGAGCATTTATAAAACATCAGCAATTATTCGTTTGATAAGTAATGAATTTGAAAAAACTAAAATACATTTATTATAATAATATTGTGAACGTGGCATGAAGATATAATAACACAATACACTAAAACGCATTCAATACATATAATGCATACAAAGAAAAGTGTAAGTATATAAACATATTAAGTATTAAACATATACGTTTAACTATATTAAATAATTATAACTTTCATTTTTTATTCGCGAGACTGGCGTGTAAACAATTAAGGTAAACAACTACTTAAATGTTGAATATTTCATTGAACGCAAATAAACCGTTTTGTACGTCATATACTTCTATCGTATTATTGCAGCGTTTATCGTTGTATTTCAATTCTATTTAAGATTTCAGTAATATTTCATAGAACGCTTTGTTGTAAACGTCGACAACACACAAACGTGTTAGCATATTATTGTTAATTTTTTTTTACTGTTCATCTAATCCATTGAAAAACCAACAGGAACAAGCGAATACTCACACACGCGTTACACAGTTGTTGTCGTCGTTATGACGAGCCACAGTTCGTGAAAATCCAAACGAGACGCGGTGGGTTAAACAATATCACGTAAATACAATATTTCTTCTTTAATCGCACACACTTAATATAACGAGAACTAAAAGAATGATAGTTTATTTTTATTTTGAACAACACGCGGTTGTAAAAAACGAAATCGTGTCTGACGTAGTCAAAAATATTTGACCCGTCATACGATTCACGCGCTTCATTGTTGACGCATAATATAATATATGAATACGTCGTTGCATATAGGTACAACACCGAACGCGAAGAGCATAGAAGAATTTTTAACGTTCAAGAGTGCCAGTGTACATTTCTTAAGCAGCTATATAGAATAGGGGGACACATTATTACAACAATCCAAATGATGTTTTCATTTTTCTTTTTTCTTTTCTTTTTTGTTTTGTGTTTTCGTTGCCCGCGACTGACGCACATTCGTAACGGCCAGGTGCCGCGGCCCCGCTGCAGCTGAGAGACGCGACAGTACAGTATAGTTCTCCGGCGGTCTCTGCGCCAATATTTGTTCCACACTCGAGCACAATCACCGCGGTGTCAGGTAGGTACATACCGCGTTTCCCACGTGAAGATCGTCTAAGAATATTAAATACGCATCGGCGTGTATCGAATTATTTCGAGTGCATAATATAAATACATATACACGGATCGAAACGCGATGCACGCGTGACCGAGACGGCTGGAGATCCGGCCGGAGTTCCGTACCGGGTGGCGGACACACGCTATATACGTCGAATGACTGCTCCGAAATGATATGCGAAAGCGGTTTCCGGGTGGGAGTAAAACATCTATATATACATATTAGTATATAATTAAACATCATATCTGAATATATTGTACGTTATGTGAACACGCGTGTATATATATAGTGCCTATACTTTAATTAAAAATTAATATTAACTGTACGTACCTACACTATGTATATATATATATATATATACTCGTACTTGGAAAAGCAATCGTACATACAGCGATTAAATATTATACATTCGTTTCAGTGATTCTGAGGAGATCTTAATACAAATTCCTTTGATTTGATATTCGATTATCTGGCCATGTTTTGTGTTTATTTAAAAAAAAAACCTACGAAATCAGTTGCCGCCTTTTCATTATAATCGCGAGCCTCTGCCGAATGGGCGTGAGTTTTAATAAATAACTATACGGAATAATCTTAAGGATAATTAAGAACGTGATTAGTTTATGTAATTAATAATATAATAATCGGAAAGAAATAACGGTAAGAGGTATAATAAATGAAAACAAGCGTTTTAGAGATATGAAAAATAATACTGTTCATAAACCCGTGTGGTGGGCGTACAACAGAATTTAATAACATTTCAAAAAAAGTTTTTGAAAGTGAACATTACTTTCATTTAATAATGTAGATACAGAAAATCGAGTTTAAAACCGATTGAAATCAAAAAACCAATGACCCCTAGCAAAATGATCTCGCTGACGATTTGAAACATGTTTATACATATAATACATCATATTTTTGATATCCTTCATTTTCATGCATACACATTGAGCACATGCATCCACGGGCGTTAATTCATATAATTCGATAGAAAAAAACACCTTTTAGTCAATAAACGACATGATATAATGCGTATTTACATATGGGTGTCAGAAGAGATCATGAGATGCAAATGCACTGCAACTTTGAATCCTGCAGTGAACGTGTGTTTTTACAAAATCTATTTCTGAACTTGCACGCGAATCTTATATAGGTACTATAAAACATCCATACTATAACGGCCACGGCGTTCGAATATTGTTTCACGTTCAATTACGTTTTATAGTAAGCCGTAACAACAACTTTCATTACAAACTATGTACGCGCCGCGCGTGTTGCAGGTTCGGCAGTTAAAAATGTTTACCCAAGTCTTACCCTACTGCACACATAGTTCAGTTATATGTACACTAACATGCAATATACGCGTATCTGTAACAACGATATTACCGCTTGTTATTATTACGTGTCGCACATAGTCGTATTTAGAACATATTATTATGTTTACACCGAGTGTTTAGAAAGTTGGGAGAAGAGAACACGTATATAATATAATATATTGATGTGCAAACAATGTTAAACGATTACAAACACCCTGTATATAAGTCGTCGACGGCGACCGGGGGCGGGGTACCACGATATCTGCACGTACGAAGAATCAACAAGGCGTCGGGCGACGGCGGTTTCGCGTTACCAAGTTTTCACTGTCAGTCGATTTGTGGCGAGTATTCGTGGCAACGCGGCAAGGGAAAAAACTTCCGTCTCGTTAACGAGATTTTCAATAAGGAAACTTTGCCCGCACGACAAAAGACATTTTTGCCAGACCCTTCCCGAACACGCGCACAAACTCGCACGCACACATGCACAGACAAACACGCACGCACACACCTGAACCAGCAGAAACGTTTGCGTATTAATAATACAATACGTAGACCGAAAAGTGCGTACGCTGACGGATCACGCGAGTGGGCAAATGTGGCGGAAAATACGTCGGGTTTCGATTTGTACATTCGAATTGCTTATTTCGTGCATTTCTTTTTCACATGTGCAGTACTCTTGGAAAGTTATACTCCCTATACTATCCTAAAACTCTGCGAGTAAGTTTGCTTCACAGATTCGATCCCACGGCTGCGATAAATTATCAAACACGCGTGCAAGTTTTACGTGTACCGTACGCGCTTAGAAAGTAAAAAAAATCAAATTTTACATATATACACTTTTCGAACACTAATGTCTCATATACCACGCACCTCCATATTTTCCCTATAGCACGTATACGTATATAAATGTACACTGTATGGTCAAACGACTAAATCGAACTTTAATATTTTGATCGGTACAACGAATAGCCCGATTAGGTCTGTATCCGTCCGTTATTATAAATACACAACAATAATTGTTTTTAAATTTCTGTTTTAACGGTTTTAAGTCATTTTTAATTTAGATAAATATCATTCCAATAAAACCTGTTTCCACTTAATATAGGTACTAGGAAAACAAATACATTTATATTTTTCATTACAACTCCAGTAATTACACCTAAATCGTATAATTTTTATATGAAAATGTAATTTACCATCGAATAATACGTTTTTTTAAGAACCTATTTATATAATATAGTTTGGAGGACAATACAAATAATTTCAAAAGTCCTATAACATCGATGACTATAATATTATATCGTAAAGTTGAACCGAAGGATGTGTCGCAAGGACAGCACATTATTATAAACCGTACGATAAATACATTATAATTGATTTTACCCGACAAAAGTTCAGTGCAATACTTGAAAAGGAACATAATTGAAACGTATGCAATACGCAGCATTTTCGTGGCAACACAAAGAAAGATTGTTTTTATAACATCGTGATATATAGTAGGAAGGTACGCAAAAACGTTTTCGTAGAAAAAAGTTTTCAATAAAATGTAATACGATTACGTTTAAATCTCGATAACGTGCGATGGAGTGGGTATATTCTACAACGGTTTTCAATACAGTGATTTTTACTTTGATGGTAAATCGATCGCGAAAAAAAAACTATTATTTTCGAATTAAGTATAAATACGGCAAAAAGGGATATCCACATGCGTGTGTGTGAAAGACAAATATCAAAAACAGACTCGTGTAGGCATGTACTTACATAATATGCACGTGTGTTGCAACTACCTTTGTCATGTCACCGCGGGTAATGACGACGACGGACGATGACGTAGCCAAATCGACTAAAAAGTCGTAAGTACACCTATATAAGTGGCGTCGATCAAAAGAATTTAATTGCAGATATTTGTGGCCACATGGTCCACTCTTGTGAAGTCGATTTATAAACACACAGCGGTGACAAAATCTACACCGGAGGGGCGTACTATTAGCTATATGTATAATATATTATATAATAATAAGTGTTTTCGATTATAGCCTCGACGATGGCAGCGGCAGCGTACTTGTAGTACGTGTTATATTATTCGGACGCCCAAAAACGGATATATTATTTTCATTATTATTATTATTATTATTATTATTATTATTATTATTATTATTAAACTATACACACTCTACGTTGGCGTTTCCACGTGCATTTATTAGTTCCGGATCATTAGCCCTATAAATAGCGTGTGCGCCAGAGAGAAAAAGAGACCCTCGACGACGATACGAGGCGGCCCGCAGCATTTCGGATTCAGAGTGTTTATGAAAGGGACTCTCGTGTGCGATAATTGATTGCGACTGTATATGCGTGTGTAAAATTTACGATAGGTTTGCCCTCTCATCCACCACAACCACCCGGAATTGGTTTGCTAGTTGTTTAGATTTTTTTTTTTTTACCCAAAATACCACCCACACGGCCGCTTAATGACCGAGGACCCATCGTAAAAACGAATCGCGAAATTTATGTCGCAAAGGGGTTGCGGTCGGTCCAATAATATAATTATTCGTATTTAGAGTAACCCAGTCATTGCAGAACTACGCGCGACGACTCAATAGTTATAACCCGGCAATGACATCATATGCAGATTATTTATGCGTATACGATACGATATGATGATATTGATTATCTATATGTATGGGAAAAAATTAAACAAATTCAAAAAATATTTAATGATTACCTTTGGAACTAAAAACATTCACAATGTATATGTAATTTACAAAAAAATATCCATTAAATCTGAACACAGAAACCATATGCCTTGGTCCAAAAAATTGTAATATGTATAAACTTCAATAGTTTGAAGTGAAACATTTTTTATACATTTTGGAAAAAAAAAATAAATACAAACTTCAACAATTTTTAAAATAATACACGATCAAACTATTCTTTTCCAGTTTGTAGCACAATAATAAAAACTAATAGTCATTCGTGGGTATCACATTACATTTAAATAAATTTGATTTGCAAAATATGAATATAGCAATAGGTTTTTTCAGTCCAGTGAATTTAATCATATTTAAAGTTATAATTTCCTGAGACTTATAACGATGTTTATATTTAATAAATAAATCACATAATCTCTGCTTTCGTAAAATACGTGCTTAAATAAGTTATTTAAATAAGTTCATTATGCGGCTTGCAGTTCTACGTCACTATGGTTAAGGGGGACAGAAAGTTTTGATTGCCAAAATGTGCACTGAAAAACAATCCACGAAATAAGTTTGAAGGGTAAAGAATCCTTAATTTTACCCTTCTTCTGTTGTAGTCGATATAGTATGAAAAAGGAAAAGAGGAGAGTATTTAAAATGTATTTTGTTATTCTCGAAAAAAAAGAATAGACAGGGAGAAGAAGATAGGAATGCTCTATTACAGCAAAAAAAAAAATCATTAAAAAATAACTATCTCAACAAAGGATTATCAATGAGACAAAAAGACAAGGATTAAAATTTAATCTTTCATTTTTTTTATTATTCCTAAAGGCATTTATTTATTCTGGGAAGATTGTACTGACGAAATTTAATAATTTCATTATAATGTAAATAATGTGAACTATAGTAGCATTGGAAAAACTGGCAGGTTATGCAATATAGGTACGGTTAATCTAAAATTTACTCATACGTTTTATATTTGAAGTATATTGATCATTGAAGATTTATTTTGAAACATCTGTGAGACTGTGAAACAATCTTGTTAACATTTCCAACAAGTTAAGTAAACATTTAAAAAATACTGTATCTACAGATATCCATTGTTGAATTTTGTGTTTAAATAATACCCAAAATTGTTTGTATAGCTATAGTAAGGCCCAAGGAGAACTTTTTAAAACGAATGTCATTAACAATTAACACTTTTTAAGGTTTTATTTTCATTGAAAGTACAACTCTTATGGCGTTCATAAATTATTCAACACAATTCTGGAGAGTAATTTACCATTTATAATTTATCTTTATCGCCAATCGATTTTGCAGCAGACCGAACGGGTGTAATTTATTTATTATTTTCATCATAATTTTTAAACCGAGTCACCCAAGATGCGCGCATATTCTCTAATAATAATTACAACCGAAATTGGAATTCACGTGACCCCAGTGACCCTTGCTCCTTTCTTACTCACCAAACAATCTTCCTTCGGGCAAAGAAACAAGCACGGTAACAATAGAGGAAGAAATAAATGACAAACAACAATGGCTGACCAATACACAAATACACAAAACAATATAAAATGTAATATTATTGTACAAATGTAAATGAATAGTTATTCATATGCTTGTTCTGTAACCAACATTGCTGGGAATCGTTTCGATTGCAATTTCAGAGAAAAATAGTTTTGTAGAACGTAATATCTGGTGTTGTCATGACCCCGGCTTACAAAAAAAAGAAATGTTTTTTTTTTTTTTTACTCTTATCTACTTCATGACTTCAAAAGAGCAGTACCGGCAGAATGTAATAATGGTCAAAAATTCACCAAAAAAAGCATCATTGTCGGGTGTCTTGAGAATTTTAAGTACACAAATGCTACCGCCAAAGATATATAATTGCTTATAGGAGACTACATTCCAATTAGTTTGAGCTGATTGGAATTTCATCACTGCCGTTCAAACTTTATACCAGTTTTGATCTCAAATATGGTTTCATTGCTTTTACTGTAAATTTGTTTGTCTTACAAAGCAAAAAAAAAAAAAAATCGATTTTATAAGAAAATATTGATAATTTGTATACAGTAAAATCCATTTGTAATATATTGAATTTCGATATCACAGCAATAAATATATTACCTTAAAATGGTACATGTGAATTTCATATTTAATATATTCATAGGAAAATTGATAACAATGCGGGTTGACTGAATAAGAAGAATTTTAAATTTAAGCCCTTTTCCGAGGCATCTTCTCTAGCACAACACGCATCGCCTGTTATGATAATAAAATACCATAGTAAAATTGGTACAATAGCGATCTTATACGGATGAAAAACTCATCAAAGATAAATTATTATTCAAATACATTTTCTAAAGCTTGAATATCCTTATATATTTTTTCCTCCTTGTGTGCAAACATTAAATATTGTATGGGTAACTTGTGGTTTTTTGACGCATTACTACTCACAATGCAATATTGTTTGTTATAATATTAATTACCGGTGATGATGATTTTTTATTATTATTTTCAATAATTTAATAAATTGTAGAGGTATATAAAATAAAAATAAATAACAAATATTAAAATTTCAATTTCATTTACCGAAAATTTACATGATTTCTAATACCCATATACATTTTTCAATATTAATTTAATGTAAAAGCATTTACGTCATGTTTGTGTATATATTATTAGTTTAACAATTAATATATTAATTAATAAATAATCAGTTTAAATTTTGTGCAGATCTAGTATGAACGGTAAATAAATAGTTAGTAGGTATCTATATATACCAATTGATAAGTATATTATTAAAGATTAGAGCATATCAATTATATAATATAAACATTACACCACTCAGGTTATTCAAGTCAACTAACGTCCTTCTTTCTCATAATATTAATCTAAAGTTTATCAAATAAAGTTGAGCTGGGTTGTAATGTAATTAGTATCTTTGGAAGTTGAATAAAGTTACATAAATAATTAAGTTGTATAATATTCAACAAGTACCTTTTTAATAAATGAAAAATACTTTGACAATTTTGTTTAAATAATTTTCAAACATTATACAAATACCTACAGGAAATAATTAATCTATGATAAATAAATTAAAAAGTATGGAATTTTGTGAAATCAACAATTTTTACGATAATAGCGCGACAAAAAAACTCTAAAAGGAAAGAATAAGAACGTTGATAGTAACCTTAATAAACTTTTAAAAAAATGAGGGTTTTCTATAGGAAACATTAATATTAAATTTTATTTCTTTGTGTGAGGGATTTTATTTTTCAATAATACCAGGCAAAAAGTAATACTTCAGAAATGACTGTTGATACAATTGTTAAAAAATATAACATGTTTTAAGCAAGACTTGGATGTCTAAAATTAATTAATAAGATTAATTTTTAAAACGAAATAATTATTATAAATTCTTTAGACAACTAGTTAAAGACAATGGGAATATTTAAGGGATTAAAAAGTATAATAATATATAGAATAAAGGAAAAACGGGCGATTTTTGAATTGAAAAATTACCACACAACCAACAATTTTATATAATACACTATTTTACTGATCCGTACTTATAAAATCTAAATAAGATACAGAAGTCTTATAAGAATTTGTGTGTTGATAAAATAATAAATTTGTCCATGATCTATAGTGTATTGTATGAATGGTGAATGGTCCGCGATTAACGAAAAGGAATGACCGCCTTTAAGAAATTACAAAATTAATTAAAGGGTGGTTACTTGTTTTATTTGAAGGATTTAACATTTTTAAAAATTTCAATAGGTAGTATAAGTTGATTTAAAATGAAGTGTACGTGTGGTTAGATTGGATATAATTAATTCGGTTACGCGGAAGTTTTTGAATGCCCCACCCATTAGTGTAGTAGCGTCTTTGTCTAAGTGTTTCTTGATGAAACTCTGGTACTTGATAAACTGTTTTTGCCGGAGAAAGCATATCGGTTAATGTGCAATTGTGTTCAACCGATCCCGCGTGTACGGAGCATAATCGTTCCTCGAGCATCCACGCGATGTATACTATGACGATCGGTGAGAATCATCCTTATCGGATATTCGGTCCATTAGTTTTATTATTATAATACGCATTTATAATGCATACGACATACCTATACACACACACACACACACACACACACATATGTATATATACATAATACGTATATACTAGAGTTATACATAGAATCAACCAACCTGCGTGGGTGCAATACGGGGAGTTCGACGGAGAGGGTTAGTGAGGGACATACGCACTACTGTCATAAATCATTCACCGGATTCATTATCCGTCACATCCTGCTCGCTTTTGTTCTAAAATCACATCCAACTTCGACAACATGATTTTCGGGCTTTGTGCATAAAACGCAGTCGAACGCCAATTTCCGACACGAATTATTTAATCTCTATATTATTTTTCATCCCGCCCCGAATGGTTGTTTTTGGCGGTAAGGAAAATATAATTAATAAAAAAAGAGAAAAAAACTTAATGTACCCGTACATATAACTGCAGTGTAATTGCGTGTAAACAAGAGTTGGTTTTTTGGTAATAATACAGGATTCAATGATGAAAAACAATTAATGTAAAAAAATTGGTTTTTATAATATGTATATAGCTAGATTAAAAATTACAAGTACTAATAAATAATAATGCAAGTAGTATATTATATAATATTAATAACTTTTACCAGAGAATGAACTATATGCAATTAGTTTTAATTTGATTTATTTTGTTTATTTTTATCCTATTTGAAAAATAATTACTATTAATAACCCATTGCAAGAAAATAAAAAATATTAATAAAAATAAAAAATTACTGTATAATGTAATTTCAAATATTAAGCAAAACGATGATCACGCAATAATGTACTATACGAATGCAGAAAAATAATACGAAAGAACATGCGTGATTATAGTAAAAACCAGTATAGAGAAGAAATAAAATTGTCCAATTCTTTTAAATCAATTAAAAAACACATTTCATGTACGGTTTACCTGTGTTGTGAATATATTATGTGATTTATGGGGAGTATAAAAAAATAACCACTGTATTTTATAAGTTTTTAACGCCTAAGACGTAAATTGAACGAAAAAAAAAAAATCCGTTCATATTTTTTCGTATATAAATATTTTTCATTTTATCTTGGCGCGTGTCCCGCGTGCGACACTTCAGCAAGAATACGTGTCTCTCTCGATCATAAACACACCAATGTACACACAGCACACACACTATATATACGGATCGCTTCTCGTCGTGTCACACGGACAAATAATAATAAATCGAGGGATTTTCAATTACCGCCGCCGCATAAAAGTCACAACTCGACGAACTTACATACACCATCGTTGTAGTCGACGTCGTCGTCGGAGCGCATATAAAACGAGCTAATTATTTCTGGCCTCGCCACACGTAATTTACGACCTCCCTCACCCCTCGTCATCAACGTCGCCACTTATCTCCACTGTGCCGCCATTACAGCACGAGCAAAGGCGACGACAAAGGTGACTAAATTCCTCGCGAGTTTTTTATTTATTTTTTTCATACATTTGCGTATATACACCTATAAAGCGTATACAACTCTTGGACTAAAAAAGAAATCTGCACTTATGCGCACAGCTACAGGTAAAACGAGATACCCAACAGTCGTCGGACAATATTGTGAGTACTTATTTATTATTTTGTTTTTAGCGAGCATACATTGGCGAGATAGCAATCCTTTTCGAAAGTCGAGTATATTGATGCCGCTCTGTAATACTAAAAACGATGCGACGGGTGTGTCATGAAAAATATGATTATCTCAAACCGTAGTTGCAACGTTATTATTATACGACCCACTGTTTCATGTATTTCATAACATTTATAATTTCAATTATATGCTTTGCCAATTTTTTTTTGTAAAACATGCGTAAATCACATTAATCATATAATAATAATATATGCACTGTTTATCCATAATGTTATTTACTTGGTAGCATAAATCATTATGGTTTAAAAATGGTAAGCAAATTATACAGCATATACATATTTCTGCAGTCGGTATAATAGTTATCGAGAACATTTTTGTTAGCTATTTTCTGGTACAAAAATTATAGTGAATACATTTTCTAATGTAAGCAGTGATTTCAAAAAATTAGGAACATATTGAATATAATAATATTGTATTAGTTGGTAAAAACACAGCACTTAATGTGATTTGCTTCAAAAAAATATAAAGTTATTATTGTTAAACGAATTTTCTTGTCGTACATTATATCAAATCAAGTTATAATTTATATAATAGAACATTTTCACGAAATGTTATCGTCTTTGGAACACCAGAGTGTTCACAAAGCAATTACGATATTTTCATCAAGAGCCATTATGCGTTCTATAATATCAAAAAACATTTAAATACGGGTTTTATATGCACTTATATTAAAAGCAAGACCATCCTCCGGTCGAGATGAGGTTCACTAAACGATATCCTGCCTACGCGTCAAAACTGGTTCTAGTTAGAATGATGTGCGTGCTTCAATTGAAAACAATACAAACCCTAAACTGTTTCAGCGTTAGATTGATGTTACAAATTATGTGTGCACGATTTCGCTCACGAAAATTAATGAGGATCGAAAACTTCTACTTACACGTCAAATACAAATTTCTTTTACACTATACCTATATATTATGTTTTGTATTCACAAGTGACAGTATTGTCGCGTTATAGACCGTACATCATCTTGTATAGCATCTGAATCATCAATTAATTGTATACGGGATATTACAAACTGTTCATGAATATTAAACATAATAGGTTCTGTGAGTTTTGTAAATATATGAATCAAACATCATATCACATTATATTATTACTAGATTAATGTATATAATATTTTGGCGTTCTAACAAATACCGAGTCATGTTTTAAATCACAGCCAGTAAAAAATAATAAAAATAAATTTAATGAAATGTTATTTTTATAAAAGGAAAGATTAAATAGCAGACACTAGGTCCATTACGCAGATTGGGACGGTAATGGAAGTTTCTAATTTCCAACATTCTATTTGATGTTTATTTTTTCGCTCCGGATAAACAAGGTTTATTACCTGAATACAAAAAGTAAAAAAAAATTTAAAAAAAGTACCTAATAACATTTTAATCGAGACGGTTTTTTTTTCTAGATTAAATTCTTCCCTATGCCGATCTTTTACAAATACCAGTCTTGGAATTCGATAAAGCTGATGTATTCAAATATTCGTCTCGAAGATCGGTACACCATAAACAAGGCATTATATCTATTACGTTATGCAAAATACTTTATCAATCACTTTTCAGAAGGGGGGGGAGGGAATATGTATGTATAACATTTGAAGGTACTACGATTCGTCTGCGTGCTGATTGAAAACTCGGCTTTTACCAAAGTCCATGGTAGCTGCAGGATACGAAAAGGGTTAATATTCATATTCAAACCTATCTGTATACATAGGTATGTTTTCAAACAGCACAGCCCAGCGTATGGAGGAACACTCGACGATACCAAATAACCAGGCAAACACTTTACACCCACACTCATATATATATAAGTATATTGTATATATGGAACAATAAGCTCGTGTTTGAGGAAATGCTTACGTTCGATGTATAAGAAGGAGCCACAAATCCTTTAAGTCGGACTTGATGAGAGTGCCGCCGAACGACGTCCAATACCGATGACAAATAGCCGCTCTAAAGGAATATTCATAAGCTCTTCTATGAAGTAGCAAAATTTATAGGAGGGTTAAATATGCAACGGTCGTCTGCGGGTTTCATTAACGTTCCCAATGTCGTGTGGGAATGGTTGGAAGGGGGGGGGTGTTGTAAAGAGGTCGAGGTGTTAGTAAAGAAAAAAAATATAGGTTGAACCTCCGACGATTTTCATTTGTTTTTATCATTCTATTTCATTAATTTCTGATGAATATTTATGTACGGCATCGAGTTAATGAAATCCACACCGTATCTCCACCGCCGAACCCACGGTATAACCAGCTACGGTAATAGAGTCGTTTTTCCGTGAAAACGACTTTGCCCGCCCTCCCTATAAGATTTACCTCGAATGATAGAAATACTGAAAGCGGTGGCAGTGGTGGGTTGTGTGTAAGGGCAAACCATGAAATACGAGCGGGTAAAACGTTTGAATACAAATCGCTCGTTGTTATACTCTTGGTGAAACGTTTTATTTATAAGGATATATATTCGCATGCGTATAGGCGGAACCGAGGTAAAACATGTTTTATATGTTTGGAATAATTTTCTATTCGGTTATTTTCTAAGTTGCTCGCCAAAAACATCAAATAAGATACACATTATGCTATTTTTATATAATTTGTGATAGGTATACCTACTTATTATTTTAATGGAGGGTATAATATCCAACTAAAGATGTATGATCTAATAAGACTATATAATGAACAATTAATTTATTGAAAAACTTGAATTTTAAATTTTTATCATCTGATATCATAATTATGAATTACTTAGGTATAATTTACTGTGTGTACTATATAAATTTAAATCAAAATTCAGGTAAGATCATTTCTTTTCATTATTCCATTTTTTTTAGCCATGTAAGTTTAAAACCTAAATAGTTAATTAAAAGAGAAAGAAAGAAAAATATTAAGAAACTAACATAAAAAAAAAGAAACCCTTGAAATATAAAGTGTCGACTGGTAGAAAAATCTTCAAGATTTAAAATTATTGCATTTAAAAATAATAGTTAAAAACCATCATCATAAAATCGTAAGAGATATAAAAAATGTATTTATATATTTTCAAAGAACATATATTATTATACTTCGAGTTTTATTTTTATGTTGATTTATTTAATGTATTTGTGATGACTTGTGAGTGTTTTGATAAATACCAATGTTCTAATCACATAAATACATGACTGAATAAATTATGTATAGAAATGTGTATACATATAATATTTCGTTAAAAGAACGGAACTAATACTCATATAATAATAATCAACCAATTCGCTGTCGATTTCTGGACTAAGAGCTACTTTTTTGATATTTAACTTAAAAACTAATGACAAAAGTGTAATATTAAATTTACAACTATTAGAACTCAATTAATGAATATGTACTTAATGTAATGCAAATAACAGTAGTATATATTATACAAGATTAGGGGAAAAAACTAAATGTCAAAATATTTTGCGATGTCGTTGTAGATATAGGTATCCAATATTTCAAAGGTTTTTCGTAATTTTTTTTTAACGCGTTCTCTACATCGTTGACCTGAAAAGTGGTTTTTAAGCGTCCATATAGAATATTCAATCTCGTCTATATGTAATATACAACCGCCGAAACAAAATCTGAAGAAAGGAAATACTTTTTTTTTTTCTTCCGCCGATAAACAAGATCGATGACTGTTCGAAAATACGAGCGCTTGCGTGTGTCTGTCTTACATAACCTGCAGGGGATTCATTAAATAAACTCCAGGGCATATATACCATGGTCATGGTAGATGTAAATTTATTATGACGGGCACACGATATTGGCGAGGCGTGTTTGCACATAAAACGCGAAGAAGGGCTACTACAACTACTACACTACTACTACTACTACTACTACTACTACTACTACTACTACTATTACTACTACTGCTATACTATACTACCATACGACCCATATTCGTTTTAGAGTCATATACGCACACATGTATTCACGAAACATGCGTGCACATAACGTCAATGTGCGCTCTTTTATTTTACGATCCGCCGTGCTGCCACCAATGGTCGCGAAAGAACGGGTAGGCGCCGGGTGAAAAAAAAAAACCATCACAAAAATATACACACAACAAAAGGGCAACAGGCAATAAACCATGTACGCGCATAGTTTTTATACTAACGTAAATGACGAGCGGAACACGCATCGGTATATATAGTTGTCGTATATACGAGTAGTTGTTATACGCGTTGCAGAGGATATATAGCCCACGGGAGGTTAATGCGCTCGATAAAAGAACGCAGCACCGCTTATTTTTATTTTATTTTATTAATATTATTATTTGCAGAGCTTTCCCGGAGAATACGTTTTTGACTATACACACGAGAAAATCGATGGGTACCGCACAGTGTATTATCAATGTGCTGACATAAGAAAAAGAGATTGAAACCTGCAGCCATGCATCTGAGTGAATCCCTTTATGTTTTATATCTAAACCGCAAGAACTATACACGCATGCATGTGAACAAAACAATGGTGCGACGAAAACCGATTAATGTAATACTCATAATCGTTCGCAAAGGCGACAACCCTGGACAATTCCTTGTTCAGCGAATACCCGACATCGTCCTTCTATAATATGGTTTAACACAATTTACTCTTTTATAATGTATACATAAACACATTCATTATAAAAAGGGATCTAGCACACTTTTATACTCTTATAAAGTTATAACTATAGCGTTACACATAATTACTGAATTCTAGAGTTTTTTGTGTTTAAGAACAAGTACTATAGTAAAAACGAACTGCCAAACTTACCGTAAACCGTAAGCAGCGCCGGATCGCTAAGTTTCTTGGCCGCCACGTTCTCGGCCACGCACGTATAGTTTGCTGTATCCTGAAGCCGAGCCTGGCCGATCAACAGGTTTCCTTCGCTGGACACGATCATGTTGTTGTCCGGTTCGATCGGCACGTTGTTCCTCAGCCAATAAACCCTGGGCGGAGGAACGCCTTCTGGTGGCAAGCACCGGAGCTCGACATTTCGATCCGTTTCCACGCTCACCGAGTACGGTACTGACGTGAACTGTTTCTTCAGATCTGCGAAAATGATTTTAAGTCATATACGTTAATAAAGATATAAGATTAATAAAATACAGATAATATATTATATATAAATGCAAACTGTGCAATATACGTGGGTAAAAATGTTTAATATTTTAGACGATTTTACGAAAACACAGTATAATATATGTAAACCTATATGTATATATCGGTAATGAATACTCGTTCATTATAATACTCAGGACCGATACTATAATAGGAGACTGTATATAATACTATATAAACGGCCTACTCTGCCGGATATATTGTAATGTACCGTATTACTACGTCGTTGGTCCCACGCGTTAAACGAAAAACAACGAAATTCGATACAATAAAAACGTACAATACGATAACGTCGAAATGCATTAACGGGGCCCTCCAACGCATATATACGTACATTATATATATATATATATATATGTTTTTTTTTTTAGCAAAACTGCCCGCATTCGTGTCACAGTGTATAACGTTCACTGTTTATTTTGTTACTCATACGGATTATACAAATATACAGAAGACATGTGCGTAGCAGTATGCATACACATATAGCGTAAAGTCCCCGCGTGCGCGTATTCCGGGAGACAATCAATCAACGGCGGAGTGTTTCGAGGGAGCGGCGGCGGTATCCGTTCGCTGGGCTAGAGACCGCAGAACGTATACGTACATCGGCTTCAATTCACCACATGAAACAAAACAAAAACGGCCGTTTCCCCGTTCATCTTCCTATCGTACACGTTCGGGCGGGACCCATTAAGCCTATGCAAACACGGGGCCTACACACCGCACGAGTTACAAGCAACGTGCGGTGAGGATTTATATTTTCCTGAAAGGAGGAGTATATATACATACCGCATTCGTACAAACATATTATAGGTACATATAGGTACCTATATAAACATATACACGTAGAACGTAAATTCAGTAAAATAGATCCTGCGTGTGGTATACGATTTAACCCTTTAGATGTACATGCGTGTATATTTCTCGTCGACCGCAAGTCCAATATGATGCACCTGCCTTTGGGTCGGCGTACATAAGGTACCGATTATATCGTTTTATAGTGTGATGCGTATTGGTACATCGGATGAGTATGCGCGTCCTTCGTACACTGTATATATGCAAGGTATTACAATGTGTACAGCAGGTATATAATTCATATGTGTATACGCACGGACGACAACGAACGCGATCGACCGTTCCTCCGATTCTATCGAAACTACATTATTATTATTATTATTATGTAGGTACCCGAGCCGGAATGGGTACAGTAATGGAATTCGTATTGTCTGAGACGTGATTAATGAAAAAAATATATACATAACACCCGACAATGGGGGAGGGAAGTCGATTACCCTGTCACCCGGCGCGACCGACGGCACGTACAAATACAGGTAATGAATTCGGTCGAACAAGGAGCTTCGCATGAGGTGTAAAAGTAAATAACAATAGATTTTGATTGATGATGTCGAAGATTAATCGAAACTAGCTACCAAAACGACAACGCCTAAAAAACCGTCCGACCTGACCGTACTGTAGCGACAACGTCGGCTGCAGCGGTGGTTGTCCTGCTGCAGCGTGTAGTATGGAATCCGCCACGATAAAAGTCCAAGACTTTCTTCTAGATGAAGTTTATTTATTTATTTATATATATATTTTTTTTTTTTTGTTTTCGTAACAGGTATAAATCAAATTACTGTATATTAGAAAAAGAAAGAAGGGAAAAAAAGTAAAAATAAAAAACAACGCAGTGAGTTAAGAAGACAAAGAGGGGAAAAAACCCGTCCACCGGAGTTTATATTGCCAATAATTTATCAGATCAAATACACAGCACTGCACGACGGTACGCGGATACGTGCGCGTTGTAGTTTCTCTCCACCTCTCCAACCCTCTTAATTGCAGCTCCTGTTAATAAATCAATGTCAGGCTTCAATCCAACAGCCGGTTGACACGAGTGAGAACTCTACGCACGGTAGAAGTACCTATATATACGATAAATACCTATAGTACGTATAAAGCGGCCAAACTCGCTGCTGCAGTATACACATCACTTCCTATATGTAACATATCGCATGAAATATTTATAAAATAATGATAATAATAATGATGATGATAAGAATAGGTATATATAGCTACGAGTACCATGCAATCTCGCGATGACCTAACCGTCGCCGTTATATAAGACCGGATCGATTCAGTCGGTACGACGTTTAACCTCCCAGTTACAGTGTGACAAAAGAACGGTTTTTTTGTGTGTAATTTGTTGTGGGCGTCTTACAAACAACAATAACAATAATAATGATGACGATAACAGGAGACGACAAAAATATACATTTTTATCTTTGGGTGAAAAACCAACCAAAAGTTTCTATAAATTTTATGCTAATGCTACTGGTAGTTCGAATAACTTATTGCTAAGGGCGGAGTATATACATATACATAATAGTGTTATAATGCGGTCGCGGCGATGGCGACAGTCGACCAACAGTGCATTGTATAGTCACCGATGGGAGAACAAAAGTAGTACATAGAAAAGAAGATGCGTATCCGCTTTAGATTTACACATGATAATGTGACACCTAAATAGTACTTATATTACTGTTCCGGATGGTTAAAATAATCCGGTATGGTTTGTTCAAGGTTTAGGATTACAGATCGTTCTATGATGTTACCGAAAAAAACTCATGTCTCAATGTGGTGGTGGTGTTCGACCGCAAGTTTTGAACACTGCATATTATATACAGTACAATAGCAGTGTAGTTGCCTTGCCTGGATGCATAAACATGTAGTTACAAACGTGTTTGGTTAAAAAAAAAAGAAAAAGAAAAGATTATGTAGAAACTTTATACTATACTGCCTACATTTACTGTTGCACGAATAAAACGTATTATCCAAGAAATATATTGTTACTTCTATTCCTATACGTATCGAAACAATACATTTCATTCTAACCTCATAATATAAATAGATACACACAATTGCGTTTTCCAAACGGTATAGGTTTGTCAGTGCAATAGCTGTAAGTATACAAGTGTTTTTTTTTTTTTTCACTCCACGTTCCTACCTATTATAGTTGATTGATACTAATAATAAGGTACGTTATTTGCTATATTATACAATGTTTATTTACTCGTATATAGTTAATTAAATAACTGCGTTGATATTTGCAAAATTGTTTTCATTGTTACAATTTGACAAACATCGACCAATTTGCTCGTACTGATACTGTGTACATATAGAAATGCTTATTAAACATGGTTAAACTGCAGATGTCGCAGGAAGTCATTCGGTTCTTGGGATGGTACATATTATTATTTAGAACGTTTCGACCAACGGGAGCGCACGGCACAAGGAAGAAGACAATTTGTCTCGTTTAACCTATGTGTTATTATGTAATAATTTTTTTTTTTGTGTGTCTCTTTTTAGTAACCATGTTAATTGTGTTCCCTATACCCATTCTTTTGTGTGCAAACGCGCGTACACATATAAAGTTCGTTTGATGAATGACTACGGCAACGCAAGCTGTACGAAGAATTGCTAATGATTAACGACCGAAATTTTAACGTGACACGATTATTATAAACACTATTATGTTTTGCTAAGCGCGCGCGCACGTTCCGAGGAATAACCGAAGTAAGAACTAAAGTGAAGGGTCACCAAACTTTGTACCCAGCATGTTATCATACTACTGACGTCCGGGGCTACGACGTATACCGTATAAAGTAAACAGTCGTTGTGAACGAGACGAGATGCAGTTTTTATCACGAAGCCGATACCTTTTTACTTTGCTAATTAAATTGATAATATTATAATATGGTTTGTCATCGTGACCATGGTTGGGTGGGCTACGGAACACTCGACTCTAGTAGAAAGTCCTTTACGGTTATCGTACGTCGATAGTGAATTAATTGACGAGACAGGTCTCCGCGGCACGCGGACTTGAATGATAAAACATTTTTTGTACTATCAAGTAGTGCAGAGGATTAAAGAACTTTGGCGAATTTGAGTAGCAATATAGTGCATAATCGAATTTACCACGGTCGAATATTCTTTGGTACACGCGCTGCATGGTCAATTTTAAACCGTACAGCGGATTAAATATCGTAAACACCGAGCGAGACGTGCACCGCGGTCCTGGTTAATGGAAAACGACGATACATGTGTGTATAATGATATATAGGGAGGGTGGAAAAAAAGAAGCATTAGATTAGATAACGATCGACATATAGGACCGTTTTCCGCGGTACCTTCTGTTATGCAAAATCTGTATGTGCGGCTAATTAATGACGAATACCCATCGTGACTGCACCAATTATGTAAATTTTTCGGCTACACATCGCCTACGCGTTTTTGAATCGATATACAAGATAATCGAATTTCGGAGATGCATGCGTGTAACAAAGAATATATAGGGACGAGGAAAAAAATGTCATATGTTTACATATAAAAATATCCCTTTGAGTAATAATCGTGTATATGTACGTTTTTTTTTTCCTCTCCGCGTACACAAGGCGCTTTTGTTAGCGCAAAATCACAAGAGAAAGGGGTGGTGGCTATAAATCGAGCGGTGGCGCGGCGAGGGAGGGGACGGAGTGCAACGTTATTTGCCGTGTCGTCGGCAGAAAATGATTACAACGACTGCGTACACACGGTAGTGCCGAGCGGGTGGCCGATTGAACAAGAGCGTGCAAGGATTTCTGTATTCTAGATCCAATTAAAAACACATATTATTATTATACTGTATCCTCTCTCTCGCTCTTTCTACGCATATGGGTGGGCACGCTCGCACGTCTTATTTCCTCAGTTTTCGGTCTTGCGCACGAATTACCCACGATGTTTACTCAAGCAAAAGTTAAGCTCGCGGCATTCCTCGGTAATAATAACGTATTATTTCTTCTCGGAATATAAGTAGGTATAGCAGAAGACGTCAAAACATATACTTATTATATTATACGAGTCGAACTGTCGAAGTGACGCGTTTAAGTTCTTACGCGCGCAACGGCTGAGCGATCTTTATACGAAATTCCACACGAAAAATCCATTATAAATTAATGTTTCATATAAACACAATATTATATATTTAATAATATTGTTTGTACATTTTAAATAATCACCACTATTATTATTAACTGTTTTCCAATACGCCTTCATAAATCATTGAACGTTTTTTATTGTGTATGTTTTTAATTTGGATGCGCGCGCGATCGATGGCAACTGTATATAGGCTTTGGTATTATATACAATATGTATCTCTCTCTCATTCCCCCGCGGGACGACCAAGATAGTTGAGTGCGACCGTGAAATCTCATCTAGAGACATGGTGTATCTATACAGTAGGTAGGTAAATGCTTTCCTTTTTTTCTAATGCCACGGGGGCACGGCGCAACACACTCACAGGTGGCTGCCCGAATAAATCGTTTTGTACATGAGCGTTTGATAATATAAATATTATTATATGCCATTAGAGTGTATTATTTCACGCGTTTCGGACAAGGCGTTTTCGTGCGATGGCGTTAAATTGAAATCGTCCGGTTAGCGTCTCCTCGCGGATATCGCCAAGTAGTCGTCGTCGTACCTAGCTGTTTTATAATAATGAACTTATAATAAAAAATAAAAAAATAATAATAATAATAAAACTCGCCAACTACAGCTCCCACTCGAGTATCCCACCTCATTTACAATCGGTTATTTCATTCCTATACACCAATAATTATTATTCAGATCAGAATATTAAATATACAAACAAAAGATGGTCCTTTTTCATTTTAAAAGGAAAATTATCTATATTTTATTAAGGCTTACGAATTTTATACGATAAATGCATTACAAATTTACAAATCATTTCAAACTGTGCCAGGCATAAAAATGATTTTTAGTAAAATGAAAATTAACCACAGAAATAATATTTATTATTTAAATTTAAAATAACTATAATACCATAAAAAAATATTTTTTAATGGGTTTTAGAAAATAATATTTAATCTTCAAAGTATAATGCAATTTAAAAATATGTTTGGAACCGTAAATATGCGAATGGAAAAATATATAATATAGTAAACATCAATATAAAGAATTAACATATTAACACGGAAAATGTTAAAACGATAGAGGTGTTTTATGTGAAAGCTAGTGTTACACTTAGACCAATATCTCTTGGTTATACCGCCCAAACACACTATACATGATGGTGCCTGAGGTGTTTATACAATTCACGGTACGTGTATTACGCTACAGCATACACCTATATTATTTAAATCCAATACTGAAAAACGTTATGATTTAGAACAGTTCCTGTCAGAACGATGTTTTTCTTTTTTGAGTGGACTAAAGTAATAACTTGAAGAGGTACTATAGGCTTATTATGTTTGCGTATAAAGGAAGAGAAAGGGAGTTAATTGAACAAATGCCAGACCTCCTGAATTGGATTTACCAACCCTTTATTTAACTTCAGTTTTTTTCTCCAGCTGTCCACTTTCAACTAAAACAAATAAATCTGCTAAACGAATGTAACGGCGTTTCAATTAGATTTCGCAAAATGTTGTAAGAGAGCATTTTTAATCTTAGTACACACCACAACTCAATGAGTAGACTTAATTCACTTTCGTGTTGCCTTTAAAATAAAACAATTATTATAATCCTAAATGAAATTATAATGTTATATTTTTTAAAAATACGTATTTGAGTGCAAGTTGATTGAATATATACATATAGTAAAATTATATATTTTTCATGCTTGAATAAAAAATATACCCGCACAATGACATCCAAATAATGACATTAAACTACTCGAAAGATTTGTAAAAGAAATAAAGTCGTCTGTCGTTTGCGAGGAAAATAAGTTATATACGCACCCGAACAAATTTCACAGACAATAAACTTGAAGCGTGTAGATGAATTTAGAGCCATTTTTTTGCCGCAGGATTGGATAAAGATGTATGCTGAGATTTTAAAAACGACAGTAAAATAATGTAGGTAGGTACTATGTTAATAAATTACATCTAATTTCATAAAAAATGAATTTAAAAAAAGTATGAATACCAGACAAAATAAGAGAGGAGTAGAGTTCATTGACTAAAAAGTAGAACCGTTTTCTTCGTTATTCATATCTGAAGTAATTAGAATATGGTTTCTCTTAACCCTTTTTTATTTTATATTAAATTTCACCAGTCATATTTTCGCCTTTAGGTAAAAATAAACAAATCTCAATGGGTCAGCAAATAAGAATAAAAAAAAAAAGTTTTGATTATTTTAATTCAACTCCGCCTGTATTCGAAAAAAAAAACTATATACATATAAATATACCGTTTTCACTCAATTCGGATACAAAAGGGTACTATATACCTCCTGCAGTACACCGGAGCGGGGAAAACACGCGAATCAAAAGACGAGTATACGGCGTATAGTTGAAGTGAGCGCCATAAAGATTTTCATATTTAATTTCAAGGATTCTATAGTACCTATATAGTATATAATATATTATATACCGTTCAATTTAAACCCATTGTTTGAATAATATAACGAATCCCCGGAGCATTGAATTATTTACAGTTTATTGATAATATTTGTATATTAGGTAATTCCTTTTTGCTCTCTGTATATGGAATTCATTAAACATCCGATTGTACCGTGATGTGCAGCCGAATGCGTCGTGGTATACGAATTTAATTGTGTCGCACAAACATCCTTCGTGTGTGTTTATATAATTATTGCTGGACCGTAAATCAGCTAAACCACGACGACGATATGGTCTGTACGCACGGCTACGCGATGTACACAAAACGCTCGTTAATGATCATTGACCAATACCGTGAGTCAAGTGCGACCAACACGATAAACTGCAGTATTAAGAAGAAAATAATAATAATAATAATATACGTTAATAGATTTCAATATACGAGTACGTGTTTGTGTGTAATTATAAGCTGTGGGCGAACGCTAAGAGACGTGTAATCAATGGTGTCTGATGTTAGGGAGTTATGACCTCATCCCTCAAATTTGAGGTTAAACATTAAAAAAATATTAATATAATATCAACTATGTACAAAAAATCCAAAAATAAATTCCGTTAAAAATAAAAAGCTTTGGATAAGCCATCGCGCACAGTAAAAGAAAAAAAACACAATAATGTATTATGTAAGTAGGTAGGTACGTGAGAAGTAATTTTTTTTTATACCACCGTATAATGTGCTGTCATCGTCCGCGACAACGAACGACATACTTACCGATACCGGCAGAGGGTGGGTTACGTATGTATATTAATCAACGTTTCGGTCGATTCGTCGAGAAAAGAATCAGTGCGGTAGTGGCCACGGCGGCGGGATGACTCGGGCGGTTTCGCGATAGAGCAGTGGCGTAGAAACGCACAGCCAATGCGACACACAGACCCCTATGGCTTTGCGGTTTTGCCCAAGCACAAGGGTCCATTAGTTCATTAATGTCCCGGGCTTCTGTAGTCCATTAGATGATGACAATGAAAAGCTCCCAGTGTGCACGCACGCTTTGTACATGCTCCAGTATATAGAGTATATTATATAGTATAGGTACAGTTTAGTATCATATATGGTTCATAAACGGTTACTATATATATATTTGTGTATTATTATACGT
This sequence comes from Chaitophorus viminalis, assembly GCA_025469195.1. Taxonomy (NCBI): domain Eukaryota; kingdom Metazoa; phylum Arthropoda; class Insecta; order Hemiptera; family Aphididae; genus Chaitophorus; species Chaitophorus viminalis. The sequence continues at coordinate 474,969 of JAIPRK010000033.1, read as the reverse complement.
ATGGTGCAATATTTTGAGTGAACGTCATAAATATATTATTAAGGACCATTATTGTATTGTTATTGTATAGTATAGACTGCCACCGCGGGTTCGTTTTTTAAATTAAAAAAATAAATAAATAAAAAATATAACTATACAAATAAATATATAAAATACATTTATAAATATATATTATGGATTCATTTCGATGGCAATGAAGTGATTTCAAACGTGTAATATGCAAATGTCAAGAGTATTTAAAGAAATATATTAGAACAAAATAAACACATTAGATGTTTATGGACAAGTAAATATTATAATTAAGTATATATTAATATAGTTTGTTGAACTCGGATCACCATTATAGATATACTGCAGCTATATCATAATAACAATTGAGAGAGTAGATAATTGGTCGTTTCTTTGATAATTGATTTTCTAAGAATCTGTATAATACGACAATAAGTCAAGAACTATATAGAACGAGTTTATTATTAGGCAAAAGTCATTGCGAGCTTTAATAGTTTTTACATAACGTTATACTACTTATCAGTCATCGCGATATGAAATCCGCAATTTTTATTCTTGTATAACGATGTTGAATTAAATATACACGTGTCACAACCGTTGTTTTTTATGCAATCCGCAGAAATAGCATAATCAAATTCATGTGCTTATATAATTTGATAGATATAAGATTTTTTTCTGATAAAAGGTCAATATATGAGTCATTCAATAAATACATCTTGTATACTTTTTAACGTCATAAATAATAAAATTGTAATCAAAGGTTTTTAGAATAATGTTTCATGATAAAAAAAAAATCAAATTAAATAAAAAATTATACATAAATATTCGTTATACTAGATAGACGCTTAATCGTCCAAAATAAAACACGCAAAAGATACACGGAGTAACATTAAAATATTTTGTCGATGTATAAATCGCGTTAAAAGATTGCATTTTTAATGGAAAATCACGAAGGCGTATGAAGAATTGGCTACGATGTCCGAAGTGAAGTCAAATTATGACGCAGACGATGAGCGTATATTTATTTATACAACAGGATTCTAAATTATGTTGGTGGAGAGAAATTATTCACTTTTTATTTATTTATTTCCTTTTACGCGTGGTTACATAAAAAAAAAAAAAAATGGTAATTATTTTTGTTTCGTAACAGTTTATTGTAATATTATTGTAGATACAATCATAAGATTAAATCTTTATTGGTCCTCTCTAATATATAATATAGATCCAATAACTAAAATAGCATAATGCTTAAACGTGACAAGTAAATTCCAACAATCAGACGTATTGATACATGGGTTAATATTTTATCATTATTATATTTTACAGGCATTTGTATTTATAAATAGAGTTATTAACTATTACGGTTTGTAGTAAATAACATTATAATACTGTTAGTTTAACATGCGACATTGACTTGAATCACAATAAATACTCCGGGTTAAACTCATTATAGTGTATACAAATTTCAACAGATTATTAATATATTATTATTTTAAAACAACAATAGAAATGAAATACATATATTATGAATGTGTTTTTAAATTGAGATAACGAGAAAATTGTATGCGATAATCAGCGTAAAATTTATGAGCTCGTTTTAAAGTATTCGTAGGAAGTAAATCTATAATATGCTTCCGTCTCATGCGCTCAGTCGGAAGAAAAGTGCTGAGCATATAATTTATGTTATGCACTACTACAACTTTTGAAAAGCTATTTATTATTACAAAGTATTCAAATTTCAAAACTTTATTCTAATCAAATGTTTCTCGTCTGTATTTCATAACCCTTAATGAATATACGTTTGACGACAGAAAGGATTAAGATAGAATTAAAAAGTTTGTTACACATAACATTATATTATTTCACGTTGCCGTATTGCCAAAAATGTTTCATTGTACAATATTTGGAAATCAGATCATTGAAAAACCGATACGAAAGAAATGAAAAATATATTTTATATACAGAGATACCCTGCCTTAGCATTGGTAGTGTGGTATATTTTATGTTAGATGAACTAAATTATACAAACGGAAGACAGAAACCTATTTTCATCGAGTCGGACGTATGAATACTACAATTTGTCCGGCGCACAATGGGGTCGCTGGTTATGCTAAATTTTCGAGTCACTATTACAATATTATACTACTGTTCCATTCTGCCACGACCGGTTATATCGAGCTTGATATACGCGATCGCTTTATTATTAAAGTCTCTTCATTACACGGCAGTAGCCACATAAATCTAGGGTTCTTGTTGTCGTCGTTGTCGTGTACTATTGTTTTTCGGCACAGTCAGACCACCCACACGCGTCCGGTACGCGCGCGATTGTCTTTTCAGGAAAATGTAATTTTGAAACCATTGTAACTTGTGCGTATACATGCAATTCAAACTAACATTTTTGGTGATTTTTTCCCCTCGCATAAGACTACGGCCGGTATCTTGTTTGAAATCACCATAATAATGCGGAATTAAACAGGGGGCAGTATTATTTAATTTGTTCGGAAACGAGATGCGGACGAACACTGCAAATCGTAAGCCCGCGAACCATTTGCATGTCGAATCGGTTTCGTGTTACGGTTTGTTTTGTCGTTAATTGGACACGTGGTGCTTTTTTTCTTTTAATTAACAGGGCAGATTTATGACGACCTACGGGTTATCCGATTTCCGACCTTATGTATACAAGTGCATGCTACATTTCCCACATGCACACAAACACACACGTACTACGAAGAAAAAACACGACCTAATTATTGACATATACTCGGTCGTTAGTTCAATTTCTATTTTCAAGATCTATATTCAGTGTATAGAAATTAAAAAGAAAAAATATACTATTAATAAATTACAGTTTTTATACGCTATAGGTTGTCAACCATAAAAGTGTTCGAACAATATTATACATATATACATATATGGACATCAAGCAATTTCCTAATTGAAACATTATACGCATTATATTATTATTGGATACTACGAGTCAACCACTACAATTATAAGATCATAAATATTAAATATAGATAATATTATAACAAAAGAGTATTATTTTAATTGAAAATGAGAACAATAAATACGTACAAAATATTTTTTTGTATAAAATGAACACGGTCTTACTATTAATTTTTTTTTTTTTTTTTTAAATAGGCAGGAGGAAAAAACGACCAATTATAGGCAGGTCGTAAACCAGAGTGAAATCGATAAACCGCGTACGTAGGATAGGGTTAAAAGCCGTGGATTAAATTAATGATTTCGAATATATTGTCATCGTGTGTGTATTACACAAAGGAGGATGTAGATATACATAAATTAGTGATCGGTATAAAAGGTGTACGCACTGTGTCTATTATTTCCGTAAGATTGTATATCATTCTAATGATAAAAACATCGGGTAAAAACACAGTCCGTACATCGTATACCGATCATTATATATACTTAAGATATACATTTTTCTCGTGTTTTATTTTTCTTTCTAATTAACTTGCGGTGGCGGTGGTGGGCAATTGCAGCTACAGCCGGTTTGTGTATATATCTTGCGCCGATCTCTCGGGATTGATTTGTCGCCAGTAGCCGATGTCCGGGTGGTCCGCTGTCGTCCGCAGCAGTTACGGGACACGAAACCGTCGTTCATTACGGACCTCGCCGTGTGCGCTTAAACATTCATTGTTCTGGTTGGTAGCGGTTTTTTCTTTTTTTTTTTTTTTCTGTCTTTAATTTATAAATGCATTACATTTTTCTTCTTTTTACAATGCTATTCCCTGGGTGCATAAATATATTGCATATTATTACCGGCCCACCGGGTTGCAGCGATTGCTTGGTCGCGGTAAGGTCTGTGCTGCACGATCTGTAAAATCCTCGGTAAAATCAGTCTACGATTCTCAACAGCGAACCCATACCATGAAGATAATATTACGCAAAGCTATGACACATCAATGGTTGCGATAAGTTGTCCCACGATATGATTTTTAAAATATCAATTTAGAAACGAATGTTCGATTGTATACTTATTGAATAATTTTATGTTATCGTATAACATCAATGATAATGGAGTAATGCGTAGACTATAATGAGTAATGAACATCAAAATGCATTCGTGTTTGCATGAAGAAATGTCGATAGAAATAATTTTAACTACATTGTATTCAAATAAAAAATGTTTACAATGTATAAATTACGGTCGGTTTATGTATAGTGGCGTGCAAAAAACAATACATTCATATATAGTAGGTTATTAATCTCCCTTGTTTGTTAATAACCAAAACAAAAAATTTCCCCTTCGACCTACATCCCCTATTATAATGTTCCAGTATAATTTAGGTCAAAAACAGTTTTACAATTTATCATCAAAATCGGGATGCATATACAGAGAGCCCCTCTTTTTATACGATCCCATACTGAATACAATGTTTTGACAAGCTTTTAATGAACGTTCGATTTTGATTACAAACAACTGCAGTACCTACGCCCCTATTCATAATGCGTGCCCGGTGTTTCAAAAATATCACACCAAAGTATAATTTATAATTTGAAATGCCATTCGATGTATAGACAGAGAATGGAATTCTGGTTTTAATTATTACGTGACGGCCTCGGGGTCCCTAGAGTATAATATTTCGATGGTTATCTTTGGGTTTCGAGTTATTGTTTCGATTACTGGTTTTTTTTTTTTTTTTTTTAATTTTGGATATCTAACAAGTCATCAGTGATTTGTTATAGCTGCCACCAATGCCGCCTCACAAATCATCCTCGTCATCCAGTAGAAAATTTAAGTGAATATTATTTATACATGAAAACCGAGAAGAGACAATAAAAAATGGTTCTTGTGCTTAATTTCTCTTTTCAATCGAAACGGTTCCATTCAACGTTGAATAAAATACTCTCGAGTACCGGGGGTGAATGTGGTGAATTTCTTTTTGCTTACAGTTGGAAAAATTGTACTTTCCTTCAATGTAATTTGCTCTAAGAACTAGTTTATGTAAAAAGTTTTTTTTCACTTTACCACTGCAGTTTTCTGCGTCTAAAAGTACATTTTTGTTATGAAACTGCAGCTAACTTTTTGTTCTTTTTTGTCTCAATGACTTATACGAACATGAGAGATGAAGAAAAAACAACGTAAATTTAAACTAATTTTATTGTTATGCACACCGAATTGTGTTGTTTACAAAAGAATAACGAAGAAAACGAAAAAATAAAATTATCTTCAATGTTTTACAATATAGGTACAATCAAGGAACCGACTAGACAGGAAAGGCACGGGGTGTGTATTTGTGTTCCCACATTTCGTTTAGCATTATAATACCAAAGAACATAGTCGTCTTCCACGGCACTTTCAATGCACACTTTATCGAACGGATTTTTATAGTTAATGGGCTCAAGAAACCCTTGGTGTAACTCCGATCTGCTACGGGGTAAGGAAAACCACAGTATATTACTTCTAAATCCCATTAAGAAAGGGTAATACAAGAAGCTACATACTAGTGCGCACAAGGAGTGTTGTGTACATAACTTGCTTAATAGTATACAACTTACATTCCACTGGCTTCTTGCATTTTTGACGTGTAATTATATTATGAATAAACATAAACATTTTTTTTAAAAAAAATGTATTCGTTTAAAAAATTGAATAAGTGATTACGTGAATGGTGACTATTTTGGAATTGGAATATTATTGACCATAGGAATTTAGTACAACTGTTAATTGAAAGAACATTCGAAGAACTAATACTAATAATTTAATAAAATTATAATATCCTTAGAATATTTTTAAAAAAAAAAAAAATTGAAATAAGTATATTTTATAATATAATTTAATTAAAATGTTTAAGAAGGGATCAATTTTAAATTTAACGAATTTTATTCTAACAATATATAGAAGCAATATTGTAATCAATAATCACAGTAAAATATAAATCATTTTTCAGTGATTATTATCAAATAATACTAGTATTTCATTATGTAAAAGAATAATTATTAATAAAAATTAATAAGGTACATTATTATACATGCAATAAAACCTGTTTTCTGTTGGGTTATATTAACAGTATACCCAAGAATTGATTTTACACATTTAACAAAACAAGTCATATTACAGCGAGAGACAGTAATCTAGTATCAAGTGATAAAAAACAACACTTACGTATGTATGTATAATGTCACAGAACCGTAGAAAATAAATGAAAAAACTTTATACCTACTAACGATTACAATGGTAACGGCGTCAGTTCTTGAATAATCGAAATTTTTACCTACTTGATAAAACGTATAAAGAAAATGTTATTTTCTTTAACTTCTAAAAAGCCTTACAATTGCTGTACATTTCAACCATAATGAGGTTTGCCGTTGCAGACAAATGCAGTAGATTTTTTTTTTTTACATTTTGTTTCATTCGAAAAACTATACAATTCGATAAATTTGTTTGTCATTTTTACGACTTATCCAGAAATCCACTATAAGAACTATAAAAGCATTGAATTTCAGTTGACTTATATTACCACTGAGCGCACAGCAAAGGAATGCGGCACACATGTGAGCCTCGGCAAATATGACGATAATTAAAAATAAATTTATCAACTCTGGTTGAAGTGTACGATGAGTTATGGGAATTTATGGTAGGATTTTTGGGAGAGAGGAGGGAGAGCGTAATTACCGGGTGTGGTTAATGGGTACACATCAAAAATTAATTTGATATGATGAAAGTAATTTTTGAATCTAATTTTGACTGGTACCTTACAAACCGTGTATGCCTACGACGATAGTTAACGCGTTAAAGAATAAAACGGTCAAATCAATCATTGTTCATGATTGAAGGGAAGATTATGTAAATAAAATAAATAATAAATTATAATAGCAATTAAATTTTATTCATATCGAAATTCGAAGTCGTAGGTAAATAATAATTAATGAATAAACATACGAAAAAATACGTTGTTGAAAATGAATAAATATAAAAATTTAAAAAAAAACACACGATCAAAATATAGGTACTGTGCATAATAATTAAATAAACAAAAATTCAAACATTCAAATCAAATGAATAATAAAAATAAATATTTTAATTAATCCGATTTTAATTATTTTAATTCAAATATTAAATTTTGTATTATATAGCTATAACCATACACAGTATAATATACGATCTATAGACTTAAAACTTAGTCAACAGAAATTTTTAACTATAACGAAGGTACATTTAATATCATCACCACTTATATGAGTATAATATCCTTAGTAATATCCTTCGCCGAATGCATTAATTGTATTTTTTAATGTCATAGGAAAATATATCTCTGGTATAGTTATATTTAATAAAAACGTGCATTAGTATGTAGGATGTAAGTTTGTGTGTGTGTGCGCCTACATCTGTGTATAACCATGAACAGCAGGGGCCATTAGCGTGTCGAGTGAGATTTCTTTTGTTAGAAATAGTAATATTAGAATGAAAAAATTTACTCGACAATGCACTTTTAGATTACTATTATCTGATGCACTATTTAAGTCGAATGTGCTCAAAGTTAGACATGATCTCATCGACGTAGAATATTTGCATGGGGGCAGGGTTATAATCGATTGAGTATAATACTGTTAATTAATGTGTACAACCGGATTGCATAAAGAAAAAAAAGCGAAATATGGGAGGCGGCAACGTCAGACCTGAAACAATAACGGTCTTATTGCACGCAATAGGTGCGTATACCAGGTGAAATTTTGCACCTCTATGACACATCGTACAGAAATATAATATGCATTTTTATTATTCCAAATAAATTAAATAAAATGTAAGACCATAAAACATACAAAGGAAATGTCGGACGATTTATTGAAATGCAAGGTAAATTTTCGTTTATTCGAATTTATGTACTAGTAAACGGTAAAAACATAGCACGCTGCTTTTCGTTTATATTAAACAACACATACAGTTTATATAGTCGTATTTACTTAGCGTTGTTTCTAGTTCAATTCTTTCGTGTGGCGGGGTAACGTTAAAAATCGTCGAACCTAATAATATAATATATATAATAAAAGTTTAAATCATTCGAGTTGTTATTATATATCTTAAAAATGTAGAACGGTAATTGTATGAATCGTAAACATCAGCTATAGAACGGCAGTTTACTTAACCGCGAGTGTATACTTATATTATATTGAACCGTATTTATTTTGAAACCAAATTGTAGTGTGCACACTCGGTCAATATCGTGTTTCATATTCATGTGAAAACCAATTTATGGTGTAGCGACTACACTATAGTCGGTCGACAACAAGACGTATTCGATGTCCGAAGGCCGAATTCTTTTCTTTTTCTTTTTTTTATCCACCTAAATGCCACTAGCCACTTTATGAACTGAAATAAATACACCGACAATTCAATATATTTATGATATCTAGGTTTTATAAAAAAAATTCGGCTTTTCGACATCAAAGCGACGAACAAATGAATGCCGATCCGACCGGAGTGGTGCAAAGGGTAAAATGAGCGCAAAAAAAAAAAAAAAAATTATAGTCATTGTGCCTTCACCAGTACTACACCCTACATAGAGCATACGTGTTCATACACGTATTCAAATGCAGTCACGAACGTCCAATAAAATATAATTACCCTCGGGGTCGTCTTGGGCTCAAAAAAGGTACCAATACCATAATAATATAATACTTCTATGTATATTTTCCCTATGATTTGGAAGTATCTATAGGTATACGTAGTAAAAATGAAATTAATAATTACTCGTGGCGCCACCAGGCGGTCGAGTTGCGTGCAAAAGAAAGGGGAAGTTGATTTACAGCCCATTTGTTATTGTCATGAACCATGACTCATGCGTAGAAATATCATTGTCAGTTAATATAGTCTGTAGGCTATAGGTAACTACCGCAGCGTTAGTAAGTATTACCTGGGCATGTAAACAATAATACGTCTATAAAATAATCGATGTTACTATTAATATCAGTTATGAATGTATGAAATAATATTATTTTGTGAACTAAGAAAATATAATGAAATGGCTTGCGCCAGTTGTACCAAATTCCCAATATTAAATAGTTAAAATTCGTTTTTATAGTATTCTAGTAAAATCTGTACCATGAATAAATCGATATTATACTTTAGTTGTGTAAAATTGATATTTGTTAAATATGGGTGGCATAATAGTTTTACCGACTTTATTATTGATTGCTTCAATGACGATTGTTCTAAAATACAAACTTCAATATAAATTAAAGGAAATAAAATATTTATGATGTCTATCTGATTGCACAACTCATGAACTGTCATGTAAACAAATAAAATCAAATAGCAGTAACATATATTTATCGATTTCAGTATACGCGACTTCGCCCACAAGTCGAATGTTAAAAGTACAAGAACAATTCAATATTTTCCCAACAAAGTGTTGCGATAGAAAATTATTATTTATTTATTTACTTTTTACCATGTTTTACTAACAACGCCACCACCATGTTCGATTTCGATAGTACACGAGATGATCTTGTTTCCGTTGTTTTATACACACAGACGCATATATACGAGCGCGCATACGTCAAATACGTGGTACGGGAGGAGAGTAGAAAGGCGTGTGTTGATGAATGAAATGCATAAGCGAAGGATAAGAAGAAAAAAAAATAGTAACACGACAACCTGCTGGGACGTGTTAAAATGTCAGACAGGAATAATATAAACGTATACGCATTGTCTGTGCCACGACAAGCAAACAAAAACAAAAAAACAATGATAGACCAGCCTTAATAGGATCCATGGTGAATAGGGAAACACTTATGTCCGTAAATGGGCACACATCATAGATTACGTATAATGAGTTAATATTAGCCGACTTTTGGCATTGTCCTAAGCCTAATTTAGAGTCTACAAAATACTGTATCGGAAAGTTTTATTATTATTATTTTTTTTTTATGATTAAGACAATAATATTTTAGTTTAAAGAATATTATAGTTTAAAATAAAATACAAAATATACAATATATCCATATTTAATAACATATAAAATATGTGACTCTTCCTGGTTATCAGTTAGTATTTTGAAATAATTAATACTGAAACACATTATTAAATATATAAAACCATCTGTGTTCATAACATTTTTGGTTAAATTTGATTAAAAAAAAAAAAAAAACTCAAATAATTTGTGAAGTTTTTGTGCTATTTCAATAAGAAACTTAGACAATCATTTGACTGAATTATATCATCACGATAGGTAAATACCTAAAATTATAAAAACTCATTAGAAATGGACAAAACAATAATAATATATATATTACGTATACATATCTAAGAATACAAACCTACAGATGTATAGTGTGACAACATATTTTTCAGTAGCATCTGGCAATTTATTGGATTTCACAACGTCTCTAATAGACCCCCGGGGAACACATCATCATACTGATATCGGCACCAAAAAAGGTATCCCTTGTTGTTTCCCATAATTTGTGCATATGATTTTACTAATGAATACTCGGACATATGTTAAGATTTTTAAAAACGAATGCGTCTCACATCATAAAATTTTTTTATTTATACCTACGCCTATTTTAGAGCTGATTATTTCGAAATGATAAAATGCAACCATAGCGGAAGGTATACAACAATATTCTTAAAAAAAAATATAATGCATACAGTATAAGAGTTTAGATAATATATTATATCACATAATAATAAATAAGTGAAAAATAACTTACATGTAAGTATCTTATACAATTTATGACAACTAAACCACTTTTGTTTTATGAGCAAAGTTTAACAGCTATATTAATTAATATTGATTAATAAAAGTCATATCCAATAGAATATTATTGGATTAAAATGACTATTGTACTCGGAATGTGTAATCTGACCACGGTACTACGTCGGTGGTGTTCGGAATGGTTTATCTCAGAGGGTGGACGGTTAATTGAATTAGAAACTTTTCAATATCATTGAAAAAACTATTTTTAAAAGCTATTGGAAAACGGATATTACCTCAGCTTTTATCGTCCACCTATTTACATCATTTTCATCAGCAAATTGGTACCTCAATACTTTTATTACTTTTTTTCATTTATAATGTAAATACGAGACTACTGTTGATTTTTTTAATAAAGCTACAAGCAAGGATCCATAAGGTAATCGAACCCATCGAGGTGAACTTTATTCTGATTATGTTGAAACGCAAAATTCTTCGGTGAATAATCAAACGGTCATCTGAACAAAACGCATAGTCAAGCATGATAGTACCACCCATTTTTTTTTTTTTTAAATCAACTCTTTATAAAGAATATAAAGGTATTTTTTATATTATACAATACATAAAATCACATATTAATCAATTTCAAAATTAAAAAAGTCAGTCATTCGATTATGTTTTATCTATACTTCAAACCAACTGAATATAAACCAAAATTAAAATTATCTGTACACTATAGTGATATGAATTTCATTATAACATTATACATTTTACAATACATGGCAATGGAACTCATATGTATTAAAATTACACATAATTTTTACTTAAATAGTAATATTGATATCAAATAATAATCAGGGGTTAATACTTTAACATTGTATTCGAGCAATAATTAAAATCTAATTTATTAGCATTTATTTTAAGTTACTTAAATTATAACAACTAATCAAAACGTACGCGGAACATATGTACAGCATAGATCGAATGAATGAGCATAAGATAACAGTTGTCTTTATTAGATTTAACTATTAAAAAATAATAATAATGATAATTAGTACTTAAAGTTTACAACTAGCCAACTTTTCAATGTAATTTAAATATATTCTATAAGATTATATCACAAACGAAAGACAATGGTAAATGCTTTGAGGCAATTAGAAATAAGTATTTAATAATGAATCGAATACAAGTATTTATTCTTATGTTTAGTAACAGTATGCGTTATTCTTATCATTAGGTATAAGTATACAATACCGCAATGCCGTCAATATTTACCAGTATGTATGAGCTACTTTAACTAAATAAGCACATGTACACAATAATATGATTAGTATTATTAGTTATTATTAGGTATTAACTGTATTAGTACAATAGTATATACGTACTAAATAAATCAAAATTGCTTACTATATACGAATAGTAATATAAAATTTAATAATAGAAATAAACAAAATAATTTTTGCTTTTTTATATATTAGGTGAACGTAAATCTATTTTGTGAAGTATAGTAAAGCTATAATATACCAAACTCCGCACTTGAATGTATTCAAATATTCCATATACTTTATTCTTCATTTGGTATTTGGTTCATAAATAAGATATCAAAGTTAGAAAGAAAATTAAATTTTAGATGGAACCAAAAGTAAGGCTCAAAAGAAATTCGTTTTACACGTGGACCGCCTGCCACTTCAAATCCGAACCACAAAAATCTATACTTACATATTATATTCTCTTCCATTACCATATAGATCGTTGCATATGCCCATAGAAAAGAAACCCGCACCATAAACACGATTGTCATTTAAACGTATATACAAGATCACGAGGGTACAACTATACACACACACACTGATTCTCGCTCACACATGTATGTAAGGATCCAAGAAATATTAGTTTCATATATACGGGCTTCCAATACAGTAGGTATATATAGTTTATGCATCTGGAAGTCACGATTTTTTTAAGAGCAGTCATGTACTCGTGTTTTCATTTATTCTTGTATTGGTTGTGCAAGGACTCCGAAGAATAATTTTTATTTTATTTTTTCGAAAAATAAACGCTACACTTTCTGATCATTAAGTAGGCGGTTTAAAAATAAAAGTGGATTTAACAACCAGTCATCAATCATAGATATAATATTACACATGCCCGCATTATCAGAAGAAATGGAAACATTGGTTTGTTTTACGGGGACCCCTTAGGCCACGAAACAAAACCACAACCTAGTTAGCTGGACAAAGCCTTATTATTATTATTCTTTTTTGTTATGAAAAAAGTTCGTTATTTAATTAAACGCGAATATGATTAGATAACGGCTTTTAATTACATTTTGGTTTAATTTTTTTTTTTTGCATCCTCCACATTTTTATCATTTAAAACAGTACTTTCATCTTTATTTTTTTTTAATTAACACAGAATTTTCATCTGTTCAAAACTAAACTAAACTAAGAAATTTGAATTATAAAAAATTGCCTCATTTTGACCTGTGCGATAACTTACAAATCACTTCCTATTCCCTGTAACTAATTTATTGTTATAGTTTTTTGTTTTTTGAGAATGGAAGGAAGTCAAATTTATCGACTCACCCATGTAAAATGTATTTACAATCTACACATGGCAAAAAATACATTGAATAAATTTGATAACTGTGGAATTTGGCAAGTAACCCATGTAACGGCACCTCTACAATTTTGATGATATTATTAAAATGGAATACCTACTAGTGTTTCAGGACATAATGGGTTATAGTTAAAAGAATTTCAACAAAATTATAATAATCGCAATGAATGTCTTTTACCTTTGTTTTAAAAAATATTTATATAGTGTTAATTTAAAAATTCAATAATATAAATAATGTAAATGGTACACGATGAAGTAATTTGATATAACTCGTTATTTATAATTTTTGAAGTTAATAACGGTGCAAGATGGTATTTCAGACGTTAGATATATGTGAGAATGGATTTACCTTATATGTTTATTAATTTCACAAAGGAACATTATATGCAGTATGTTTTTGTAAGGTGTCTTACCTACCTATATTTCTTTTACAAGACGATACCAGATAAGTTCAATCCTAGACATTAAAGTGACTCTTTTTTCAAGACATTTGAAAAAATAAATCTCACCCGACTTAATAACAAGGGCTTTTTGGTTACATGAAGACAGTCTTTTGCCACCCTTTTAAGTGTGAAGCTAATCCTAAAGAAGCCTTGAAATAAATTTCCTACACTACACTGACCCCATATAAATCTCATACTAGAAGGTTGCAGTGACTTCATTTGCTCAAGAAGAACTTAACGGTAAACCACGTTTCCGCAAGGAACAGACGAACGAGCCCCATTGTACTTGACAGCGGTCAAACGTGGTTAGACTTAGCTAAAGATAATGACAGCTCTGCTTATCTCCTTAAAACACAACCATCTTACCCAAACAACAGCATTATCTAACTCATGTAAACTGGAAAAATATTTAGGCCAAAATTGTATGTTAGTTAGTTTTATAAAAATAAATAAATAAAAATCATAAAATTAATTAATCTATAAATAACGATGAAATCATGCCTACGAATCAAAAATGCATATTTTTAATACCTACCATAATATTATCTGTACATAAACATAAGAGGTACGTAACAATTTATAGTTATAAATTATTATTTTATACTTTTCCCTTAGCTGCAGTATCCTGAAAAATGATTTATTGTATATTTGTACATATATATTTATAAATATTATTTTTAATTGTAAAGTTTACAGACATTTTAATAATGAAACTATTCTTCGAGCTGAAATATTATTTCAAAATCTCTCTTTTTGAAAGCTCTGGGAGTTTTGCATAACAAAAAGAACTATCACCCTTATATGGTGTTACTGCTTCTTCTTTTACGCCCTTCATGCCAAGTTGGACGTCATTTTACTACCATACATGTAATACAAATGATTCGTCAGCTATTGTTTTCAACATTTTACAGGACGTATATTCTTTCAGATGTTTTTTTGACGTAAAAAAACCTCCCTTAACATAGACAGACGCCCTCCCCTTTTTTATATTAAAAATATATCCTCTTTGGTCGCGTGTTGAACATGTGCTAACATTGGTTATCCACCCCCTTAACAAAAATATGACACACGCAAAACGTCGAATTTCTCAATTCATTGTTTGCGATCAGAGGAGTAGAAAGAGTAACAATAGTGAAAATACAGCTGAAATTAATACGTCAAAAACTCTTAAGCAAATTATTAATTTAAAAACACGAACAAATATTGTTAAGTGCATTAAAAAATTGAACGTATCGACCGGCGATGGGGTTTCTCGGTGGGACATCGAAATACTGTCAAAATAAAAACGTTAAGAACATAGACCTCTTGTCTACGCATGAAAGAGCCAAGTATTCTATATGGACTCGACGGGGCATCTTACACGCAGCACGACAGCTTGTATAAACAATAATTATTATTGTTATTGGTTTTGTTTGGCCTCGAAGCCAACAACTACGAAAAACAAAAAAGTCGATCATTGCCAAATAATGTTTAAAATTAATTTCAATTGATATTGGAAGAAACACAATATTCCGTTCAAAAAATCTAATACTGACAGTTCTTACCAAATTATATAAATATATTTATTATTTAAAAATAATACGTAGTTATCTTTTTTTAATAATGACTTTTCTCACTTTTACTTATTTAATAATATACTTATACAGAAGTTCAAAACTTTTATTAAAATTATTGAACAATTTTATCTTTTTATTATTATTATTATTATTATTATTATTATTATTATTATATTATGATAATTCCAATGTATTTATTATCTAGAATTTAAATATCTTTGTAAAGTATAAACATTAGACATCCATTTAAACTCTAGAGTGATTAAATAAATGAAATAAATACTTAATACAGAACGCATTGAAAATGATAAAAACCTTTTTTAGTAACCCTTCATATTAAATGAATAATTATTTTTGTATGTCAGATCTGGATAAAATAGAATGAATTTAAATACATGCACAATAGGTCAAAAAATATTCTAACAATAAAATTATAGATAAAAAAAAGTTAAATTTAAATAAGAGAATGAAATCAAGTTCATGTATGTCTTAGTGATTTTTATTATTTAGTATATTATTGTGTTATAAATAATTAAAGAATAATAAATTAAGTAAACAAATCATATTTGAGAAATGATTTAAAATATATTTTTATTAACTATTATCATTATGAGTTTCATCGATGTTTGTGATCACTAATCGTGTATTTAATATGACCTTAGGCGTTTTGAAAATTATACAGTTTGACCACTGGAGGGTCAACCGACAAATTTTAGTCCTTTGTAATTGGGCTGATTCTCTAATTATTACTGCCACCATTGACCACCTAATGATTTCAGGCTGTACGCGGCAATATCAGGGATCGTGCAGTATTCATTATGATGGAAATGAGGTCTATGATGGTTAGTTATTCGGGCACCCCGCAGGGCTAGCCTTTTGACATGGGCGAATTTTTACCCTCCTACCCGACGGTTATTGAAAGGGACCGAATACGTCCAGCTGCGACTGACTCTCTTTAGTTTTTTTTTTTTTTTTTTTATCCTTTATACTAGAAATGTCAAATGTCACGCGAAAAGTACGAACACGTACGTGACAAAAACTGTTGGTCCCTTCGCACAAATCGTTGCAAAATTATCGCCGGTCTAATTTGCGTCCAGAAGGGCCGCCCAAAATACGAGGTATACACTCGAAATATCACAAACTGCCACTTGATCACGATTCACAAACAGAATGATTCACTCACGGAATTGTACAACGCCGTTCGATTGACACACGTAGGTACGCTGTTTGTTAAATAAATTGCATAGCATTTTCTGATTAAATTTAGTATTCTCAAAAAATGTATCACCATCGCGATAACAAAACAATGACAAATTTAATCTATTACTGAAAACCACCCATTAGCTGATTATTATTAGAATTAGAATTATTGTCAATAATATTATAAAGTTATAAAAAATAGGTCCACGCGTATGATAAAACTACTATATCCACCAACCATAGGTAGAAATGTGATACTTTTAAATTTTAATACCTAATTTATATTTTAATTTCAAAATTTTGTTCTAAAAATTAATAATAAATAAAGGCTTTTAAATATTTTATATTATAATGATTACGTTTTGTAAGAACAACTATTGTGTAAAAATGTAATATTTAAATTTGATAACATCATAATATAATAATGTATTTCTTTGTTTAATTTAATTAAATTTATAATGACTTTAAATAATAACATTTAATATATATTTAACAGAAAAAATTATATTTTCCTTTATAGTAACATTTGATTTTGTTAAGTAGGCCCAAAAAACAATATAATAAGTTGTTAGTCATCATTCAACAAAAAATATAATATAATATTATGTTATTTATTTTTCAAAAAATAAAAATATTAAATTTTGAGCGAATGAAAAATATTTCAAAGAAATTGCCCGTCTTTATTTACTATACAGAAAAATATAACATAAAAACTGTCAGAATTTTTGCATGTTATTGCCCATTCTGTAGTGAGAATGAGCACATTTAAATCCATGTTGTGTATGTTTTCCATACGCAAAACGCAACGAATGCTAACACCACACTTGAAAAACGAAGAAATATTATTGAGTTTATTTTAAAGAGCAATAAATCTCGGACGAAAGTTTTTAGAGTCATAAAGGAACTCGGAACGAGGGTAGAAAGGGTAATTAAAACCGTTATCGGAATAGTTCAGTTATACTAACGATGCCCCATTAATTGGCCTAAAAAAACAATAAATAAATAAAAAATGAATGTTGGTGCTTTCTAAAGTCCATTCTAGTAAGCTAGTAATATGAGCGCGGGTGGTAGTGGTTTGTGGGTTCTCTTGTGGACGACGGAAGAAAGTTTATTTTGACTAAAATAAAGCCATTCTACGATCCATTAATGCCAGCCTGTTTCAAGTCGACAAAGTTTTTATTTTTAATTGGACCGAACGTAGTTTTATTGTTTTTCATTATACCCGAAGAACTGTTATTTGATTCGGCTGCCGCCTCCACCGCCGTCATCACATTAAGTATTCATCACCATCGCTTGAACGTGGCTTAACGACAGTGTTTTATGTGCTTGACAATGACTATTGTTATTTGTACTCAAACGATAGGTCTTCGAGGAAATAATTATTGCTGATATTATAAAAAACAAAACAAATCGTCATTTTTTCAAACTAGTGAAGGCGGCGTTTGATATTATAACAAAGGTGTCACGGTGGCGCTTAATATTCCACACGATTTAACAATCAAAGCGGTTGATTATCGTCGCCATTATTATATTCATAAATCTTAAAGGACAATAATTTAACAAGTTTAGTGCTATATAATGCAAATTTTTACAATCAATGATTACTAACTATGGTCAACCATTCAATTAAATTATCATTGTTTACGTGCATATTTTACTCATCAAGTTGCTAGTTATTATATAAATTAAATTCCGTAATTTTCCCTATTTCATATGATTTTAAATCCCACAGGCTCAGGGGTTTACTATATGTTTAAATATATTATATTGTAAGCATACTAAAATATTATTAAACCATACGAATTGCGTTTATAGCAACAACGTGTCGAAATACTGTAATCGACTAGTTTTTCGGGATATTTGCAACAACCTACATTATATATAAATATATACATAGGTGCAATATATATAACGTGAATATTATATATTATATTTATATTCGTGTTTGAGTGTGTACAAGAAACTAGTATAGTTTGCGTGGAGGCGACTGAAAACAAGACTTAACTTTTAAGCAGATTACACCAGCTGTGACTACATCTTTCGTTCGGAAATCGCTTTCAACGGATTCCGGTTAGTGGCAGAGTAGGGAGGTGCGACAACAACAAATGGTGCAAACTTTCTCATGAACGCGCTATAACAAACCAATCGATATTAATGGAAGAATATGCTGGGAAAAAATATCCACGTCCCTTTAAAGCTTCCCCGCATCACATAAGAACCTTTGATGTAAGCCTTTCGCAAAGGTTTTTTTGTAAAGAACCGAAAAATAAAAAAACAAAACTTAAAATATGAATATCATCAAAGAACATCACTATAGATAACTTGGAATCATTATTCTACACCGTGTCTTCATAATTACCTAATATATACGCGATTTATATTAAAAGCTTATGAAGATTATAGAAGATAGATATATTTGAAATCCTATGTATAATATAAAATTTATACGCGTTTAGAACAATATTCCTATAATATAGTATTCTTAACGGTACTTGGTGATCAGTGTGTAATATTGAATATGTTGTACATGTTTACATTATATTATTATTACCTACCAGCTTATGTAATAAGTTTAATAAAAATGAGTCCAGTCACATTTTAATACTTATAGTATAAGTACGTCGTGTATAATTAAGGCAAGACGAAACGAGCAGGAGACCGTATAAGGTAATACCTATATGAAATCGAATACATGGGTTCGTGATTATTATAATAAAATGATATGTTAGATGAAAAGCGTGACTATTATAGTATTATATATTTTGTATACCTAAGTCCATAAGTAATCAATAAGTGATTTTTTTTATTTTGCTGCACTTATGAAATTATCTCAGAAAAAAAGCATTTGATAATAAACAAACAAATATTGTAAGTACTCACATGCCACTATTACGGTAGCTGGTCTACTGACTATCTCGCCCCGTGAAGTCCATGCCACACACTGACACTGGTAATTGTGTTTGCCGAAATACTCCTCTACGTGATTCCTGGTAATGTTCACAATAACCTCTGCATTCCGGACGCCAGTTTGCGGATCCACAAAGTCGGTTACCATAGGTCCCATGGAGTCATCGATTCGATCACCGTTGCACCGAAAGTGGACTGTTAGAGCGTGAGCAGCCCTGCAAGTGAGCGTCGCCGGTTTTCCTTTGATCACGTACGCGTCAATGGGCTCTTCCAGAAATATTGGCAATTGCACGGGCGCGTCCAAACTGGACGCCGTCACCGGATGCATTAGCGTATCGCCACCCGGCAAATATGATCCTTCGTCAGTGTCACCGCCTGTTTCCGCTGGCAATCCGATGCTCACTGAAACAGTTTAATGTTAACACACGATTAATTTTATTAAGCTTGCAAAGGAAAAATAAAATAAAATAATATAAACATGATTCAACGTTTTAAACGGATGATAAATGTATACGCTGCAGCAATCTAAAATTTCAGATGTTTTCCTTCAAATTAGGATGAAATTGAAAACTATACATGCGCGTTCGAATTTCAACCATATATTTCATTCTTTTGTCGTCAAGAATTACAATACGTTTGAAAAAAAAAAAAAAATTCAAAAATAATGGTTACGATCGTGTTTGAAATTTACGTGTTCCACAGCAATATTCTGAATTCGGTAAATGAATGCCAAATATTATCGTGTATGATTTTTTTTTTTTGTAAAAAAAAAAAAAAAATAGAATAGTATCCCTAACAAAAAAGTTTTTAAACACATACTTAAAAAAAATATTTCATCCCACGTATTGGGTTGTCTAGACGTTTACGCATTATCTCGTTTTTACTTACTATCACAAAAACATAAGTATATGTTAATAATCATTTCTCTAAAAAGTCACCTTAAGGAAAACTAATAACAACATTATGTACAACATTATTTTACACACGTATAGTTGATTATAAAATAAAAAACCCTATATAGTACGTAAACAGTAATTGTATTGATAAATTATTTATCTGCAACTATAAATCAATTTAAGTATAAGAATTTAACCAGCAAATAAAAGAGTATATAACGTCCACTATATATTCAATAATGAAAATACATAACCCGATGACATGAATGTTATTCCAATAATCGTACACTCAAAACGTAAAATGAACATATAACAACATTTTGAATATATGCAATGTTAAATTAAAATCCATTAACTCATCTTATCATGACATTTTGTTTATTTCAATCAATCCGATTTATTCTGGAATTCCATTAAAAAAAAAAAGGAAAAAAACCCTAGATATGGTTGAATGACGTTCTACTTTCATGCAATCCCCTGCGACATTCTAGAATAGATTCTTCATTCCTTCAAGTTCGTTATGGTATCCGCACACATCAGGCATTTCCATCTGATGGACGTGATATTAACTGATCCTTCAATATTTGTAGATTTAAATTAAATAAACAATACTTATTGTACTTTAACGTTTAAGTATAAACGTAAGAGTTATAAAAATAATTAGTAAAGACTTGATATTTATTTTTTAGTAATGGATATATTATACGATAACATATACTATAATAAAATTACATGATATATTTTTTTAATATAAAACATTTATTATAAAATACGAGTAAAATAGGATATCCGTTTTTTTAGTAAACATGGCCAATTTATATAATCAAAGTAGGTATATAATAAATATAAAATAAAACAAAAATGATACATTTTTGGGAATGATTATTGATTAATAATTTATAATATTATACATTACTTCTGTTTTATTTTTATTCGGATGTATGGATACTTACATGGGTAAAATTGAAATTAGTTATAGTAATGTCTATAAATCAAATGCTTTAATAAATTTATATGATCGTATAAGAATACATATAAAAAAAAATGTCATGCTATATTTTTGTGTACATTATTAAATTGTATTATAGTCTTTTAAGTGCAATATATAATGTGAGCTTGTAATACAATAAATGGCCTTGCTTCTATGGTCAGTGACCCGCTCATAAGCCATAAATATGGAGAACATTTATCGGAAACTGAATTTTCTTTTTCCGGGTCGCCGGAGGTTTACAAATTTATTGTTATTATTGATAACAACTGATAAACAGGTAACAGTTGTGGAAGTCTTCAATATATTGGTCGTGAGGCAACAAATCATGCGTTCTAGAGTAAATCCAACCTAAGCTACTCATGCGGATGACCTCGGGTGAAACGACTTACCCAGTCAAGAGGATTAGGATTAACGGCGAAAGTAATTTTATCAAACCCATTGAGTTGACCGTAATTGATATTGGATGTTCAGTATTTTTAAATAAAACATTCAAATATATATATAACCTACTTAAATGTACAGGACATGGTAAGAATACACCGAAAAACTAACTAACATGTATTATTCCATATGATTTATTATAGTAAAATGTAAAAAGAAAAATATCCAACCCACTGAAAATGATTTACACGTGTTTATATAATGTTGTATTATAAGCACATGTAAACGTGTTTTTATTCAAAACAACGAATAAAAGTTTTATTTTTCTGCGAGGACGATTTATAGATACTTTAATTTTAGCGATGCAGTGTAACATTAGTACCATGTACAAGAAAATGTACAAGAATGTACCATGTACGTAAATTTACATTGAGGTAGGTGAGGAATACTATAATATTACCCGTTGGTTGCATCTCAAAGAAATTATTTACTAATACCACAGTTGATATAAGACCAAAAATGTTATAATATTATCAAATATACTCGAATAAACGTAGGTACCTACCATAAGTTAATGTTTGTATGAAAATACCTTAGAAAAAGTTATTATACATTATTTTTGTAAGCAATATACGTAGAAATGAATTGCATACTAGCTTTTAGATTTTGTGTTAGTATAAAACCATTTTTTATAGAAAGGTTGGACGCATATACGACAATATCTGTTGTGATAAACAACAGCGACTAATAGACATAATTTCTCTATGCAGAACGCTGAGGCAATTTTAATTTTTATGTACAAATATTTCCATAATTGTTTTTTTAGACCAAATAAGTCAACTATAGTCTAACGTTTCGTATAACATAATTTACCTGGCAGTAATCTGCAGTAAATCCTGTTATGAGTTTAATTTAATTTTAATCTTCTCTACCAGGATTAGACAGGTTTCCTTTCTCTTCCTCTGCAGTAATATGATTCAATCCAAGGTTAACATATGTACATTCTCCAAGTTCAAAGGTTGATGATAAACTAACTTTTTTTTCTTTCAATATACTTCTAATATCAAACTGATGATCACCGAAGCACTGAATGTTAAAAGCTACTACATACATATATATATATATATACACACATGAAGCCTCATCTTAATTACACAATTATTAACACTGAATTTTTCGATAATATAATATTATGAATTAATGGTTTTGGTTCATTTTAAATTTTCAAACACATGTACGAGTATAGGTAACCTCGGTAACTCAATTATATTTGGCCGCATGTTGATGTTACGTTTATTAACTTATTGTTCTTATATCGCTACGCACTATATGGGAATAATATATACCTAAGCCGTATTGAACTATGACATGTGTGTGGTGGAATGGACAGGGAAAAATAAATAATTGACAAGCATTTTTCTGTATACGTGTTCAGAACTGGTCACGACTGACGACGACGATGCCGTCAACGGAGTTAAGTCGCTGCATGTGTGTGTGAGTAAATGTGCGCGTATGTGTTTAACAAGTATATGTATACACATATATATACGGTCTCACGTGACTTAATAACACGTAACGACTGCCTGCAATAATATTATGTATTATGTGCGTGTATATAATGCATATCCAAGTGGTATAGTGGATAGAGATGTCCAACGGAATAATACATGTATAGAAATACGAAATGGTAGGAAAAAAAAATCAAGAAAAATTATTACTACGCGCAAAGCCCGACTCGGTTAAGGCGCAATATTTTAGAACATTGGCTAGCCGGCTCCGGTGATTTATAATAATATATGTACAAAAATAACTGTTTTTAAAAGTGAGAAACATCAGAGGGTACGTTTATATAGCCGGCGTTCGTATCCGGGGTCTTGACCGGAAGGGTAATAAGGCGTAAGCATATTTTAAGATCCACTCAGAACAATTCGACTGTGTATTATGCAGCATTTCAAGAGCATCCATAATCTCAGTCATATCCCCTTGAATTCAGGCCAATAACCATGTGCGACCGGACATAATATTATATTCATACACTATGGTAACACGGACGATTTTATACAGATGTTATGATGAATTTATACACACGAAATATCGAAAAAATTAATTATTGAGGTAAAGATTAATATTATCATAAAAACATTACACATTAATAAGATGATAACGAATTTATAAATTTTAAATTGCAATCCAATTTTTCAATCCAACTCTACACATAATCTATAAACTACTAATTTTGGTTAGAGAATCTTAATAAAAATCAACAATATTAAACTTAGGTAGTCATTTTATTTCATTTTCACACCAACTACGAATGACTGCCATATATGATTTGTTTTATCCGTCCAGTTCGTACGACTACACAGAATGAGACGTTTGTAAATATTATTGTTAACATCATAGAGGATTTGTGAGTTAAATAATAAACATGAACTCCATGTATTCTATAATCATTTTGTTTTTTTCGATGATCAAGACGAGAATTATACTTCATGTAACGGAAACTTAAGCGACACGATAATATGTATATTCAAAACCAAATTCCCACACAGTATGACCTTCCATTAAGACGTCCAAAGAAGTGTACATGACTTTTTCTTTCCTTTTTTTTTATTATTTTGGTTGTTTTGCAAGACTTATAATTTTATATTTCCGATAAAACACTCGGCCACTCCCACGTAAACACAGTTAATAATGGCTATCCGTTTGGGTAATCACACAACAAGTTGATGTACTCAAGTAATCACAAATACACACGCATTTAAACACGCACGCACAAGTATAATATGCCACCCATTAAAGACATATAAGCGGAGATAAAAACATATGACTCAATTGCCTAAGACATATTGTAGTCGGTGGCTATAACCAGTAATTATTTACTCATGTCCAATGATTATTTATAATATTGTGTTTTTTTAAGCCTTTTCTACAATTTAATTAAACACACGGCTGCGCGATTTAGGTGGTCTTTGTATATTTGCGAGGGCGAATGTGTACCTAGCCGTTGAGGAAATTATTATTTTATAAACTTATGAATTCTGATTAACGAATAACACGAACAAAATTTAATAACTACATTTTCTACTAATAAATTACAATGGATATTATTATTATACTAAATTAGTTTTATTAATTACATTTTAAAATATATTTTTTTATATTGAATATATATTTACATATATTGAATAAGTATATTGAATTCATCAGAATTTCGATCTGAATAATGCGGATTTTTATTTTTAAATTTAATTTCAATTCTTGAATATAATAACCAAATAATAATCTAATATGCTTGATTTAAAAATCATAACTAGTGACTCATTGTGATTCATGAGTAGCTATATATTTCAAAAAAGTTTTGAATGTATTGAACTGTATGTATAAAAAGCACACATATTTCTTAAAAACAAATTAATCAGAATTTTGAATAAATAACTTCGATTTTATTTTTTTTATTGTTTTAAAAATTATAAAAAAAACAAACTTTTTATATGTCTCACAGATTAAGTAGATATTAAATTATGATTATTTTTTTTTTTTTAATTCAAAGTTATAAAATGAAATGCTTTGAAAAATTTATAAGTTTATTGTTATAAATATTTCAATGAGTTGGTTATTTCTGAAAATTGTTCTCACAAAACATTAAAGAAGAAAAATGACAGTACACTACAACAGCTATCCTATAATGAACGTTGCAACTTCTTTAAATAGATTTCATACAAATAGTCTGTATAACGGTGACAAAGGGTGGTGTATTTCGAAGTCTTCCTCAAAAACAAAAATAAATATTTGGTACTTAATCCGTTTCCTTTCGACTTTAGAACGTAGTATTTTAAAATACTTATATAAACAAGTACTAATAAACAAAATTTAAAACACGATACATCTATATACGCATTCCAAGAGTAATTTTCACAATATTATAGTAACAAAAAAAAAAAAATCCATATCTACTTGGAAAAGGTACGTCTTTAAAAAATAACTAATTCAATTATGAAGTATATAAATAATGTAACTATAAAAAAAATACATTTTATAATAGGTATATGGTGTATGTTTACCTAAGGATTTTCATTTGGAATTATGATTTAATAAATTATTCAATTGGTTTAAAAATAGTTTTAAAAAATAATATAATTGTATGATACGTGTCTTGTTTTACAAATTTACTTTTTAGATTTTTGCTGTAACCACCAACATTCAGTTTATTTAAATAAAAATCCATGTTCTCCTCTTGTCCTCCCAACAACATGCATAATATTCTAGAATTCCACCGTGGTCGTAGATTATGTAAATTTCCGAAACCGCCTCTTGTACCTTACAACTCTATTTTGACTGCACGTGTTTAATTATTACACGGCAGTAATTATTTTTCGACCATTTTCCCCGCTGGCCACCATATCAGTCGGATCTCGAATACTATATACTAGGTATATTATATACACTTAACGATGAGTTGGGACGACCGATGGCTGATGCCTGATTGGGTGGAGTACGAGTGGAGAAGTCTAGTTATTCATTTGTCACCAAAAATCCGGTACAAGTTTTGAATCGAATGGAATTTATACACACCGTATACGTTAACAAAAAAAATAAATAAATAAATAAACCGGGTACACCGGGGCCAGTACACGATTACTCATGTTCGGGCTAATAGAGAAATCGATCAAAACCGGACAAACACAACCCATGCGCTCGTTAATAATATACGTATCGGCTGTTACACAGAAAAACGAAGATTAATAGGAGTACAAGAATATAGAATAAAACTTGGAAATATTTATTACTTGAATGAATTTACCAGACCCCCGAGAAAGCACGGAATAGTATATACATATAAGAACTCGTGTATACAGTTTATTATACAACCGAGGGGCAAGTAGGCGACACATAAATCGAAAATGATTAAAAATTAATTTTCAATATAAGATTCATGTCACTATTAAGGCTTGGTACATTTAAAGATTTATATCATTTTAACAAAACCAGATAAAAGGAACGAAATAATTATTAGTCCTAATGTCCAGCATTAATAATCGCAAAGATTTTTATTAGCTTATATTTGAAGGCCGTACTAAATTACTTGATATACCTGTTCACATATTATTCTTGTTAGTATAATTTACAATATTTTATAAAACTAATAAATAATAACGACGATAAGATATCATAAGATGTTAAAATTCTAGGTATTATATAAGCAATTAATTACAAAAACAAATTCTATAAGATCTAAAAAACTATTCCTGACGATCAAATAATTTAATTCATGTAAATTTGAGTTGGTAATTTTAATTAGAATATTAAAAAACAAGAATACAACCCAAGGATGATATTTAATTTAAATCGCATTTTACCTAGTCTTTTTATAATTCAGAAGTATTATACTTATAATATACTATGTATAATTTAGTGATATCATGTGTCATTGTGAACAACAATATTTTGTAAACTTGATTTGTATGACACCCATGTGAAGTGACTGGCAACATATATGCAAAACACGCGTACACAATTTCAAATCGTTTTATGATATAATTAAATATATTTGATATTTCGGTGTTTCCTACTAACACGTAGTAAAAATAATAATAAATATTGATCGTATAATTTCGATAGCTCGTTACGCGATCACGTAGTCAGTTTCCGGTTGACCATAACTTTTAAATTAATGTAT
Source organism: Chaitophorus viminalis (assembly GCA_025469195.1). Taxonomy (NCBI): domain Eukaryota; kingdom Metazoa; phylum Arthropoda; class Insecta; order Hemiptera; family Aphididae; genus Chaitophorus; species Chaitophorus viminalis. The sequence goes on along the minus strand of JAIPRK010000033.1, from coordinate 447,623 downwards.
AAAAATCACCCCCGTAATAATCAAATATCAGCTAGAAATAAAATAATAAAAATTCGTTTTGTTTTTATTGAGAAAATGTATGTATTAACATTCAGATTTCTGTAAGTCAAATATTAAAAATATATACGTATAATCATATTTAGTATTTATTATGATTCATAAACTAAATCAAGAACCACCCATTACGTGAAATTCTAGATTTAATATTTTAATTATAACTCTGAACATAAAACTGTTATTTTATCAAATATTTATCGTGCAAACATACTCCTAAGTAAATACTTTTGGAAACACAAAAGGCTATGATATTAAAAGTTAAAAAATTTTATAATTTTAAAATAAGATACATTTTGATATGATAAATAACTTATAATTCTCACCGTCAACAAATTGTGTAAATATATTTATTAATTACATTCATAATTAATATAATATTTATATATTAATTTATTTTATGTAATATTTTTCTAACTAAATAAACATTGATTAGACTAATAAATAAATAAATATTTGCTAAATTTGTTATTTAAATTCAATTATAACCATCCTAGTTTTTTGAAAATTTATATTTTGATAAATATTTTATTGGACTACTTTAATAGAAAAATGAAGTCTATATAACACGAATTTTCCTTCGATGAATACTACACTATATAAATTGTCGATACACCGGAAATAGGGTCCAAACATGAAATCACTCTACTGAACCCTTACTTTTTTCATTATCGTATATCCACAAAAAGACCAACGTATTCCTCTGCGTATTCCACACAGAAAAGCTTTGCTGGTCGCACAAACCCTTCTTCCTTCATGGTCACCGAGCACAATTTTTCAGTCCGCTGTACATTGAACAATAGATCGAACCCTCTCACTAAATTTTTTCTTCATTTTTATTTTTCTACTTAAAGATTTATATGATAGCAAGAATTCTATCCATATTACGATGTTGATGAATAATATTAAACATTATATCTGGCCATAATTTTACTTAAGCAATAACATTATATTTCAACATGTACTTAATTAATTATTGTATAGCATACGTATAAGTTCCGAAAAGATTCATACAGTTTTTAATTTTGATTTTCGAATACATTAAATTAAGAATAAAAATATCATAAATATAGGTAGTTACTATTGTATCGAATAAAAAAAAATCTAGTTTTCGTAAAATTGTTTATCAGTTTTCTGGCTACAATTCTCAGAAAATGAAAGAAAAATAAAAATAAAAAGAGCGTTCAACGCTAACCTTAAGGTAGATAAGTACTGTTAGAACACCATTATCGTGTTACGTATAAGCCGTGTAACCAATATTGATCAACATGGTAACAAACTATACCCAATTGTCGACAATATTCACCGTGTATTTTGAATTTGGTTACTGATAAGGGTATATAGTTAATTATCACACAGCTGAAAAATTAAAAATACCGTGATAGACGAGCGCCTCGGGGGCAAACTTGCGCAACCAATCAGAAACGTTTATTTTTGTTATCAGTATTGGTAGAAATAATATTTATTTATTATTATTATTATTATTATTATAAAATTTTTATTTTTAACTTTTAAGTAGAATACAGACTACAGTAGGTATACACAATTTATTTTTTATATATTGCATGTACATTATTAAGTAGAATACCTACTCTTGTATTCTTGTACAAAGTAGTATAACTACACGACAAATAGAACAGCTACAATGTATGCGATGTAAATTTTTTTTTAGTTGTGATAGAACTTTGAAGCGACACTTAATGACATGCGGTTCTAAACATCAACAAAATGTTATTTGTGTAAAATGTCCTGATGTGTGTTATAATAAGCTAATTATAAACAAAAAAACTTTGAAAGTTGCATATAGAGGTAGATCATACCGTTCAATTACCTACATATAGAACAAAATTACATTACCTAACGAAAATTAATCGTTTACGTCGAATAGTCGAATTATTTACGATAGAAATCTTCGAATATTCGAATTCAAATATTCGAATACTCCAATAATTCCCATCACTAATATAAACATGTATTATCTAATTAGTTAAAAACTTTTAAAAACATTTCTATAAGTTTACAATTATATACTTAAAATATGATATATTTTTATTTCCATAATATGTTACCCTTTAATAACTACTTTTTGTATATATTGTTATATTTTATGTTAATTGTACAGTAAAACCTCATTATTCCGGACTTCATTTGATCCGGACAGCCGTTTATAATACGTAAATAAACCGGTCGTACGAAAATTATGCGAGTTTTCACATATTAAATACTATGTATGTAATGTATATGTATGTATCTACTATTTTTTAGGTTTAATAATATATCAATATATAGTTTAAAAAAATATATACAAGAAATTTTTTATAAATTTATAATTACGATTTTTGGTTATTTTGTTTAATCTGGACTTTCATTAATTTGGACAACCTAGAGCCCCAATTAGTCTGGATTAATGAAGTTCTACTGTAATAACAAAATATTTGTTATTTAATTATTACTATTTGTACTTAGAAGTATTCTACAATCTACAGTCTAATAATTATTCAGTACAAGAGTACCTATTCTACTTAATAATGTATATGCAATATATGAAAAATAAATTGTATAGGTATACTGTAATCTTTAATACTGTATTCTACTTAAAAATTAAAATTTTATAATAATAATAATAATATATAAATATTATTTCTACCGATACTGATAACAAAAATGAACGTTTCTGATTGATAGCGCAAGTTTGCCCCCGAGACGCTCGTCGTGATAGTAAGTTTACATTGCCAATAATGTACTTGCATTGTATCATTATGGTTTACACGACTACGCAGACCACGGTGATGATATTGTAATTGAGTAGGTTAAATTATTATCGTTTTCTTTACAAAAGTCATGGAGAAAAAAATTGATAAATAATATTTTCAATAACCAGATAAAAAAATTAAATAAAAATAAATACATTACATACCTACACTTAATTATATATTATTACTGTAATATTGCCTATGCATAATGCATGTATGGTTATTGTAATAAAAGAAACATTATTTGAACAATAATATTGATAATTAATTCATATGTAGCCCAGGCGAGATAAATTGCTGTAATAATATTTAACAATACGATTAATTTAACTTATTAATCAACATGATGTACATACTGTATTCCGTTAACAGGGCACTGATACAAATCACTCTAGGATTGTTTTCAAGAAGATGACATTGGTTACGATTGATTTAATACACATCAACAGATACATAAATTCAGTAATAAACTTAATTTTAACTAGAAAATGCACGTTTATAATATATACTATACACACTCACCTCGGACGTTGACGAGTGATGCCAGCAGTAATGTAAACATAGCTACAGGTCTCGGCCGGTTTCTACCCTGACCACACATGGTTCTCCTGAACGGGTGTACTCTTAGCGTCCGGTCTACTTAGTTCTTTTACATCATACGCCCAGTTCTTTCTACCACTGGGTTACAATCATCGATAATATTCAACGACAGAGAGTACACTTGGGTTCTATGGAAAAAGAAATAAATAAATTAATAGGTGTTATTATTTTTAATACATGTATTAATTATGCACTGTTATTACTCATCGTGTAATATTATAATCATAATGTGTCACATTTATACTGCACAATTAAATGTTATATTTTGTATTACACTAGCTATATTTACATGTACTATATGTTTATACTATGCCAATCGAGATGTTAATATGTATAAATAGGATTCCGTTAATATTAGAATGATTAATCTATTAAACGAACTGCAATCGTCTATTAAAATATGTATAGTATAATAATATATACTTAATTGTTCACTATAATGTAACACTGAGTATTTTTGACATTTAAAAAAAAAAAAAATATTCACTTGGATACTGTTCATTGCAATATAATAACATTTCAGTTTAGCATCAATTAAATTACATCAATTTAAATTATAGTTAAAATATATTATAATTAAATATCATGAATTATAGGTAAAGTAAGATTATCATTCGTCAATCATTCAAATATTCTATTATAGCACTATATCACGACTACCTATATACTTGTATACCTACTGTATAACAGATGTGTACTAATATACCTGTACACTTTATAGTATACACTATGAAAACTGAAAAATCCGTCATCGAAGTAAGAAATTCTAGTTAGTATATACTATAAGAAGTATAAGATACTATAAATTGTAAAATATGAAATAGCTATTTATAAAATTAATTTTTTTTTCTCTTCGTTTTATTAAGTTCATAATTTCATGGTTAGTTTATTTTGACCTCTAGGCCTACACTCAAATAGGTAAGTACTGATAATACATAATGTAAGTAAATTATTTTTTAATTGACTTTTGTCTTCTAAGATAAAGAGGTCCCGCGTTTTTTTAATATCCTGGTGATTAAAATAGTTTGATTTGGATATTTCTCCTTTTATTTTAAGTATGACTTCCTAGATCATTTTAAAGTCAAAGCAGTTTTATAAACTAAATACATCATCAGTTTTATTTTTCAATAAATCTAAAAAATGGAACTTTAAACGTGTAAGACATAATATTTGTAATAGGTAATTATCCTAAATGTATGCAAAAACGGTAATCTACGAAATTCATAGATTGATATGTATTAAAATTGAAAAATGTGTTGAAGATTGTGTACTTATTTGTACTGTATTCAGCTCACAAGCAAAAATTGATATCTACTGAATATCAATTGGGTGCGCTTTTATTTATTTTTTCCCTCAATGATGACGAGGAAAAACCACGACGGACAATATACAGTCAAGTGGTCAAGAATATTCTAATAGCTTCTACTAACGGTTATTTTTCTCTCGTTTTTTCTCTTGAGGTCAAGTGGTACTTCCTTATATTATACAGCATACACATACTGTGTATATGTATATATATAGAAGCAACCCTACTCGAAATACCCCTAGTGGACATGGGAGGATTTAGAATATATATACAGCACAAAGGTTCAGAATGAATAAGAATCAATTAGCAGTCATAAAACACGTTTCTGTACTTAGTTCCTTGCGGTAAATCGACCGAACTGGGTCGAAGACGTTTACCAGACACCGACGTATCCATATGTCTCCCATGGACGGCGGCGGTCAAGCCTATGTCAAAATGTCAAACTATAGAAAATGACGTTGTACAATACTCAGGAATCACGCAGTCAAGTACCTAACAGAAAATATGTATACAAATACAAGTATTACTTTTATTTTGTATTAATGTAAATAAGCACGGTGTTTATTTTTATTTTCGAACGTTTTACTTATGTTATTTGTTTCATCGATAGGTATATTTTTATTTGAAGTACATTTTATATGAACATATAATTTGATATTAATTATTTTAAAGTTTATACCGGAATATATTAATACATAATATATTAAATGTATATATATTTTTAAAATTATAGTAATAAATAAGGTGTAGGAATGTTCACTAATTATTTTTTCTATTTTAAACAACGTTTGTTGAGAATTGACAAATAACATTAACAATAACATTATGTTCAAACCACATGAATCGCATATAAATTGAAATTCAAAGGACGTACAAAACGTGAGATACGATATTGAATTAAGAAAGAAAAGAAAATTGGTGAGTCCGAAAAAAAGTTGACGAACCTAAAATATTTGTTTTTCATTTCCTCAATCAAACTTTTTTGTTCAATTGATTGTAATTCTTTGTCATCTAAATAAGAGTTCACTCTTTAACAAGAAAAAATAATTGTACAAAAAATGAATGAATCTTTAATACGGTACATTATACTTATATATAATTAGTAATTATATAATTGTATACATAATCGTATTAGCATATTTATTTATGGTCTAAAAAATACCAAGTTCTGTTTAGTATAATATTATACGATACGATGATTCATAAAAAGAAAAAAAAAACGATTCAGCAATGTATTTGAACGAAATTGTTTATCATCAAGAACGTGGTTAGATAAAATAATATGATACATAATACAATAAATCGTAAACTATAAAAATGTCTAAAACAAGACAATAATGGCATTTAATGTCCATTCATTATTTCATGATATAATACTCATATCATTGTTATCTTATCATTCACCACAATATTGTTTACGATACTGGATACAATTGAGCCGACGACTCGCTAGCCTAGACCGCTCCCGAAGTCATTTTAGCCCCCCCAAAAAAAAAATAATAATATATTATACATCGTTTCCGCCCAACGTCTTTCTCTTTCTGCGTTGTGGTTACTACTTTATACATGTAAACCATTTGGTAGTTTATAGACAATGGGTAATGGACATTTATCCTCTTTGCCATATGGTTATTGTTATTCATATTTTTTATATTTTTATTTTTATTATTATTATTATTATTTTTAGTTATATTAACTACGAATACACTAAAAGGAAATATTGATGACCGAAGTTGGTTTTGGTTTCAAATAGGTATGTATATATTTTTTTAGGAAATGAATAGAATACATGTACAATATTTTATAATATTCCATGTAAGCGGTAGGCAGTCGATTTCATCGTTGATGACAACCATAAAAGTCCACCTACGATGTCGATGCTGTAGGAAGGGGGGGAAAATAACATAACATTCGAATATTCATAGATAATACCATTCACGTGTTGCACTCAAAACACTAGTCCCAATTAAAATCGTGTCATTCGTTCTTCAAATTTCACTTCTCCCCTTCTTCCTTTATGTGTGTCTTTTTCCAACCGAATCCCATAGTAGAACTTCTGGCACTTTGCCCGTCCCATAAACATATGTGTGGTCTAATGGAATGGTAATTCGTAAATATGTTGTATGTACATTAAGAAGACGCTACTCGCGGAATTTTTTTGGGAAAAAATAAAAATTATATAAGTTTAGTATTTTAAATTTCTAAAACTAATTAGTAACACCTAACAATATATAATGGGTAACAAACTAACAACAATAATAAAAATAACAATCATAATTTCTCATACAGCGGATAACTATAGATGGATTGTAGTGAATTTATCAAGAAGGAAGGTAATTTATCACACACGATAATTTATCCATATAATCAGAAATTACGACTGACTAATATATGAAGAAAGTCAAAACTAAAGCTTTTTTTACACTTGAAAACACTGAAGCCGTCAGTTGTTGTGGTACAATTTATTTAGAAGCATACTTTGAATAAATTAAACAATTTGATTACATCGATATTAATGTACACATAATATTTCTCATTTTCTACTAAGACATAACTTATATTATTTAGTGTTCAAGTAGATTTATTTAAAAATAATTTACAAGTAATTATACAAGTACATTAGGTCGGTATTGTTAAGTAATGAGGATAAAAACAAAAATTGATCATTTCAAAAACTAACATTTTAGTAACCACTACCATGATATATGACACTATACATATCTAGTTTCATCGTGTATATACATCAATTTATCCGACCGGTTTCTTAACCTAAGAAATTGGGAGGACCTTTACACCGTATTTGGCAAACGTTTTTCAAAGAGAAGAAATATGAAATATTGTTTTTTTATTATATTTTCCCCATCACTCTCAAACCATATAACAAGGCCTCGGGGACCTCCTGCGTCTTCGGGGTTTGTGCGCATCATGTTTCAACCACATACCCCCTTCCCAACCATAACTTTTTTTAAACAACTAAGGGTGATATATATATATTTAGAGGTTTTAATCCCCTTATAGTCAGCTACGATTGTCACGAAAAAATCTATAGAAATTAAAAAGCATCGGAGGAATAATTTAATAAGATCCGTAGTTTCGGAGAAAATCTAATTGCGAGATTACAGTTAAATATTTTTTTTCTGACATTTATTACGATAATTCCATTCAAATCCTTTAAAAAAGAATTACAGGCGTTTCAATTTCATTGTCTTGATTTAACTTAACAGATTGGAATCAAAAGCGTATCTTTCTAAAAGTATAATTCTAATAAAAAAGTTTGATCATGTTAATCAAAGTGAATACATTTCTAATAATTATATTAACTGTAAACTTATCAGTATAATCATTTTACTCCCAATATATATTTTTATTTTATTTTTAATAATAATAATAATAATAATAATAATAATATTTTATATTGCAAATCAACAAGTGGTACATTATATAAATACATAAAATAATTATTTGCAGCACCCCCTAAAAGCGAAACTTGTGCTGGGGGAGCGGTTCTTATATTATATTAACTTTAAATTAATACATAAAATAATAAATTAGTAATAGTCGATATTAACAAGTAGCAGAGTACCTATAGATATACAATATTATAAACAGAGAAAAAAAAGAGAATGAAGAACAAAAATAAATATAAATTTAAATCAATATTTTCAGAGTAGAAAAAAATCACAAAATTTAACCAAACGATTATCGATTTATATTGACTATAAAAAAGTATAACCACCGTAACATATTTTATAATTCATATTTCTCATAATTCTATGACCGAGAGCAATAATTTTGATGTAGGGTATAAACATAATATTGTCGTAGAAAAACCCCATAAAAATCGAGATGTATGTCAAGTGCATTTTTATTTTATTAATAGGAATTATAATCGCTTGAAGCTGTATACTTATACATATATATGAGAAAATTTCAATATTATGTTGAAGTTTATAACAAAATGCAGAGGGTGTCAAAATTGAAAACATTTTCAGTATTATTTATATAATAATCAAAGAATAGACGTTCTGTTTGCGATCATCAGCTGCTATGCAATGGTTGTTTACTCTATCGTCAAGATCGTGATCCACATAGCCAATGTGTCGTCAGAACTTTTTAATTTCGTCATGTCCGCACGTCATCACTAGTCTACATAATTAATTCTAAGTCCCCTGGACTGCATTTACATGCACGCCATCCTTATTAAATTTTATGATATTTTTAAGAGAAAAAAGAAACACATACAACCAAACATATTGTTAATATAATATACATATATATAAATATATTACATATTATGAATCTACATTTTCCGAAAGAACACTAAGACCGATGGCTAATGAATAGATTTTGGACCCAGTCCAATTTGTGTAAAAACCTGGGCGATTATTTACAGGAACCTCAGGTTTTTAAGTGCCCCAGTTAAGTATTAGCACAATTTCAAAACGAGAGTACATACATTTCCACTCTTAATAGACACTAATGACAATTCATTACAACTACCACCCGAGCTACTACTGTCGGTTACTCTTAAGGATTATAAAAGACTAAAACGTATACCTAATAATAATTAACCATTTTAAATACAGTTATTCATACTGTTCGTTCTAAATAAATGTGACGCATCTAAACTAAAATAATTTAATCATCTAATTTACAATCGAAATACATAGCATTAGCAGAACTGATTCTATCGATGAATGAGATTGAACCACCAAACAGCAATATTGTACATTTTACTTAAATCAACGTTATTATATGTCAATGACTCGTTGTAGTGAACCAGTTATAGCACGTTTGTCATCCATTATTTATAAACAATAAATTATAAAAATAATTTTAAAAGAATTGTCATAAATAAAATAGAAACATTATAAAGCCATTTAAACCTCGATATATAGCTCACGCTTCGAAAATGGCAATTACTCATCTAATGTATCAGTAAAGAGAGAAAAAATATTATTCTATTCAAGAAATACTTATTCAAAAATATGTCCCGTTGTAAAACTTATTTTAATTAAAAATTATATTCACTTCACCATTTACTGTTATTCTTTTTTCTTTAAGCATATTATCATAATAAACTTACTAATAATATTTTAATAAATTTACATTTGGAATACGCACATTCATGCATAACAACTATTAAATTCAAACACCATTTTATTTATAGTTAAAACGATAATCCCTAATACTGTTCTTCTCATATAGTATCCCGAACACGGTGACAATAACGCACGAAATATCATTTAATTTTTAATAAATTAAACTCAGCTTGATCACATAATTGTTAGATAATTTAAAATGGCGTATTTGAATGCGTAATTAATATTAGCAAATAGCGAGAACGAAACAACACTGCTCGAAAGCCGTCTGATAACAAAAATAAAGTAAAACGCAAGCATGTAAATACCTAGTATTTTTTTTAACCCTCTGCCAATTTAAAGCATTCTTTGTCATGTTTCGAGAGAAAAAAAGAAGTAAGGGTAAAAGAAAAAAAAAATGGAAATGGAAATAAGACGATTGTATGCAAAATTAACGCCCCAATAACGTCTAACGACATTATCTTAACAAGGTAATCACGGATGTGAAGGGTAGTTCAGACGTCTGGGGTGGCTATACGAAGACGCTTTTCAGCGTGTATACAAACGATGTATTAGAGAAGCGTCGACGGTTCCCAAAAGCAATGTCCCAGGTATTTTTCCGGCTGACCGAGTCTTGTATGCCTGCCGTCACGGTCTAATATTACTCTAGTGATGATCAGTAGATTTTTTTTTTCACCAAGAAAACGGAAAAAGTAAAAAAAAAAATAATGACATTGTCGTTATTGAGTTGGATACAAGTGGCAATAGGGTATCCGCGGGTAATGAATAGAGGGAAAGAAAAAGAACGATGTGTGTATATACGTTTATTGCCTTTTAATTGATTTCGTTAACGACCCAACGATGGGCACAAAAAACTACTTCTCAGGACACGAAAAAAGAAAATAAGTTTATCGATACTTACTTTCATTGCGTACATACGGTGGGACGATAAAAAAAAAACAAATAAATAACCGGATGGTATGCGTTTACGTGACAAGAATATGTCACTGGCAATATAATGTTAGAAGTTGAACAATATGGACCGGAAGTAAAAATACAATTTTTACTGATCAAATTTTCTATTTTATTAAATACATATAAATCATTATAATAATATTTAAATGTAATAAAGTTTCCTTAAAAATTACGGTTACAGGAATGATTGATTTCAATAAGGTTCAATAATAGGGGAAATTTAATTAAATACTAAAAATCCATTTTTCGGGTTATATATAGTACCTGATATTCACATGTGCGGCAAATTCTTTAGACTCAATAACCACGGGTAGTATAGAGGTACGGTGGCGGTTGCTTGGCAATAATAAACATTATTAAAGGAATACGCCGCCGGTATGATGATGATTATAAGCTGTCCGACAAAGGGAAAACGAGACGCCATGAGTTATTATCGAAGGTCTTTATAATAGGGGAAAAAACTGTCTCCATATGGTTTTTTCCTTATATATGGATCTATAATTTTTTTTTTTGCGACCATACTTCTACTCTTCTACAGTATATATAGAAGTTCCCCGCTGCGAAGTTATTAGAGTCAATTAACACCATAATATACTTTTAACTACAGGGGTATCCTCGAAACATATTTAAAATATATAGTCTCTAATGTTGATAACCATTATAAATAAATCTACCTTGTATTTATTTTGTTTTTTATGTTGACCGGCTGGTCGGTAAGCCCCCTAGGATTTAAAACGATTTTTTTTTTGCAATTCAAAATTTCAACATTATATCACGTTAAAAAAATATACATATAACAACTACATCGCCACCGTCATTATTTACAGCTAGATAACTACCAATACAAATTAAAGATAATTTTATTTTCTAAACTATATAAGAAATTAAAAAATTACATAGATATTTTAGCCAATTTATAGCATTTTTTTTTTAAACGAATGGGAAATAATTGAATTATTTAATACTTAATGAGATCATATTTCAAGGTTAGAAATACTTAGGTATCCTAAATATTATTAAATGTCTTATCAGTTAGTATTAATTACTAGAAGTATTTAAAAACGATGTATAAGCATTAAGTTTCATTCCTCAGTTACGTATCAAAAGAAAATGTGTGAGTTTATTGCGTAGGTATATTATACTGCTTGGAACGTTTTTGTATTTGTACTAACACCTATACTGAATACAAATTATATTGACATTTTCGTAGGTTTCCAAATAAACGACGATAATAACTGATTAGACACTACTTGTTTGAAATATGACACGTATGCAAATACATAGACCTATTTACAATAGACTAACGAGGATTGTTGTAATTTGGACTAACTGTTATAGATGGATAAAACGCGTATATTTGTTGGTAAGCAGGACGAGGAACACTTGTCTAATATATTTAATAAGCATTCCTGAAAGATTTAGTGTAAATGGTAATCAAATAAAAATAACGATACATCTTTAATTTTCTGACAATTGCAATAACATAATATATTAGTATCCAACAATTGATGAACTATATATAAATCGAATATTTATTACACGACTGCAAGGCCATTTGAAATAGTTCATATACTATTCGTTAGCCTATACGTTTACGCATTAGGCTATTGTTTGCGGATACATCGATCAGCTGATAAAGGTAGCTATATCGTATCGAAGTTATTTGTAAACAATCTTACTTAGTAATAATAACAAAAGGATCACACATTTTCCTTTTTCAAACTAATTAAAATACTTTGAATAATTACAAGAGTTTAAAATGAAGAAAAAATAAAATGCAGTACAAATATATTTATATACAATAGACCTAAATAACGAGGTGGGCGGATTTTATTTTTTTGTTATTGGCAGATGAAAAGATCCAATATAAAAGTATACTAAAGAAATATAATTTGAAAAAATAACAATTCGTGTTTCTGAGGTTCAGAGGATAAATAGGGACAGGTGCATCAGTTGGTACACCTTTGCGTCGGTTAGTTAAAAGTAATCGAATGTATATACCTAGAGCACAAAAATTACGAGTACATTTATTTTTAATTCTAAGGTTTATTTTTCAACATGAATTATAAATAAGACATATATAAAACTATTGAAAATTTCAAAACACTCAATAGTTATCAGTGTTATTACTATACTTATCTATATTTAGTGTATACATTTTAAGTTTAAGAAAAATGTAATTGACATTTATTATAAATACTCGTTAAAAATAAATAATTCTATATAGCAAAAACTATCAACTAACATATTTTTCATAACATTTTCTTTGAAAATTGAAATTTTTCAGAAATACTTATATAAATGAGTAGAACATTGATTTGATTTTAAAATACATAACGGTATAAAGACTTAAGAAGTTAAATTAATCTACTGCACGTACAAATGTAACATACAACATGCCATTGTTATAGTGATCGTAACATTATTAAAGAACATATAGTTAACAGTATATGACTTAGAATATCTTTAGAGACATTAATTATCTTAAAAATTTAATTTTAAGTAAACAAAAAATATTTGAATTTTAATCCAATTTAGGTATTTATGCTTATTATTTTAAAATGGATTAGGTAATCATTTTTTTTTTTTTTTTTAGTATGAATAATAATTAAAAACAATTTTATTTCATAGTTGTTATGAAAATAAATTATAAATTAATTGTTTTATACACAATATTTAAAAAGTTTAAATTTATGTATATTCAACGGTTTGAATAAATTATAAATTTATCGTATTCATTAAAAATAAAGCAAGTATACTTCGTAGACCTATTAATAAATATATGATTGTTTATAATAATATACTTATATATATATTTTATATAGTTAAGCACGTAAAAACGATATAATAGGTTGCTTTTATCAATGTACCTATAATTGTTATTTTTTTTAATAATGTTATAGTTGTATACTCGTACTGTATGTACTCGTGTATATGGTAGTTATTATATACATTCTTAATTTTATTTTAACATTGGTTATTACGAATTCTAATTAATTCTGTAAATAATAGTTTCATGTAAATTGTTCGCAAAATAGCTCAAAATAAAGTATCAACATAAAATATTATATATTATGGTATATATTATGGTGTACCGAATAATATCTTAAGGTTGCTACTTCCCAGTTATCTGTACTAATATGTAAGCTGTTGTCATATTATGGCACGCATACTCTACATACGTTTTTGTATCATTAATCTATCGTGCTTTACACGCGTTGATAGGTTGCGGTATACATAGGAAGACAATAGCATACTATACATATAATATAATACAAGTATAAGAAACCTGTATAATTTATGAAAATATAAATGTTGTCCAGTCTAGTGAGTACGTATCAAATTACGATGGCGAACTACCAACCAACTACCATGAAGAGCTGCAGATTACATCTAGAGGATATCTTGTGCGTACAACAACCAAGATTTCTGAGTATTATTGAGTAAGATGAAGTAAACTTATTACTACGATATAAAATAATAACCCGCTATTATATGTATGTATATATATATATATATATATATATATATATATATATATATATATTAACGTTGAAATGTTTTCGGTAGCTTTTTTACACTGCGTGTGAGGTCCACTAGATATAGGTACGATGAAATAATTATGCAAATGGAGGAAGGTTACGCGCGCGCTCACGCTTGGACGTTAGCGGGTTTTGGCTTTAGCGACGCACATGCTTATATTCCGTCGACGAAGAGGGGCGACCTGGGGCGGCAAATAAGTGATTTGCATCACGTTCAAATCGATGAACACCGTGAAATAAAAAAGATATCTCCTGTCTGTTAAAATATTCTTGGCGGGAACGCGATTGCACATTACACGTGTGTAAAATCTAAAAAGGAATGTCCCCAAGGGAACGTTTTAATGACCTGTCCCTGTGTGTACTAAACTCTTCGGTATCGTGCGATTTGTTATATGCGGTATTTTTCACAGTTTTTATTACTAAAACCACCACCTTTAATATATAGTACAACTGCTTTTGGATGCATTATCATAGCAGTGTGCTATGATTTCATAAAACCTCCCACAGGGAATAAAATCGATCGGCTAGCAATTGATTTCAACCTCCCCCCCTCCAATCAACCGTATTGTGTAAAATCGGGTCGGGCAAGAAATATTTGGTGTATGTGTTTATAATATTGATTGTTACACAATAAACAAAAAAAAAAAACACTAAATGATATGCGGCAGGGGGATTATAGTTTTTAAAAATAATTCAATAATAGCCACGCATTTTGCTATATAATTATATGTACACAGTATATGTGTAATTATTTATTTATTTAATACTTAAAATAATAATGTTCCAAACAGTTTTATCCAGTGGTTTTAAGAACACAAATTAATAACCAAAGTAAATTGGACTAATTCCAAGCTTAATAAATTTACCGGCTCTATATATAATAATAAAAAATTAGATATTATTTTAATAAAACTTATTCCATGGGCGTTCATTTTATATTTAATTACAAAGAACAAGGGTGTAAAATTTTGAAAAAACTTTTAATAAATAATTGGATTTGTAGACGTTATCAGTATAATTTGTTTAAAAATATTCGAGGTTCATTGTTTTAAAATGTATATATGTATTTATACCTATCATTAAGTAAATTCCGTGCAAATATAATTGTTATTAAATGGTTTAATTATGAATTAATTAAATAGTCAAACCTAAAAATATCGATGACTCTATCTAAATAAAATATTTAAAAAAGATCTATTAGTCTACATCTATTTACATCGCCTATATAGAATACAACGGAATACCTAAAGAGACTATTACTTCTCAGTTATATACATTATATAGTTATTGATGATAATTATTTAATTATTTATGTTATTTCCAGAGTAATTCTTGAATAATTTTTGTACATATAAATAATAGCTTTTCTTCAAATATACTCAACGTATTCAATTTACATAGGGATTTTCTTGAAGAACTCAATACGTATCTGAAAGTACATATCATAGTGGTTTTACTATTTTTGCACATTCTTGTTGATAATGCAAGCTGCGGTGTAGGGAATACGAGCCAATATAATCTAGGGGTATTTTCTCGTTGATCCCCTTCCCCTAAACCCCATATTTATTATATATTTCCCTCAATAAACTATGTGGAAAAAACAACGAATTCGAGTAAACGATATTTGCATAATTAACCCATTACTAGGGTATGTACACACTGAACGTTCCAAACCGGTCTATACGTTGGTCGAAAATCCCGAGTCAACCCCACCGACCCAGAGCAAAAGCTATTGTTGAGTTTTTGCAGTGCATAGCACACATGTATACATATATAGCAAAAGTGATAGGTAGTAGTAGTAGTGTAAACTGCGGTGCATTATTGTTGTTGGTGTAAGAGCGGGGTTAAAATGTATATATATATATATATATATATATATATTATAATACCAGCTACCTGTGTTTTGTGCAAAACCACCCTTGATTTCGGTTTCTTCCCGCGAAAAAACACACCCTCCGTATGTGATTTATCGGGTTCAAAAAGCCTAGCCCGTATTGTTTTGTGTCCGAGAGTACGAAATGGAACACAAAAAAAAAAAAAACGTGTTCAGAAAGAAAACATACGCGTGTGTATTGTAATGTGTGACGTAAAAACAATCTTTTCACACCGACAATCGTTGTGCGCTAGCCACCGGGTAAGTGCACAGTAAAATAAAAAAACACTGCAGTTACTTTTCCCTGTTTTTATTTCACATCGTTTGCAGTCACGCCTTTTCGAGTTCATACATATATTTTATACAATATGGGGATACTGGGTTCATTTAATAGGTCCCTAAACGGCCAAAAACGTTTAAACAGTAAAAATGATTATAAGTTATAATCAAGTATACCATTTAACTTAAAACAATATATATTATATTACAGTAAGGTTACTAAAAAAATCAACAATTTAATAACAAATAAGTAATAGATATTTTTTTGTAAAATGTAAACTTTAAGCTGAAAGTATTAATTTTATATTATTACAAAGATTTCTATAAGTTAAGTCATTTAAATGATTATATAATATATATGGGCACTTTATACTTAAAAAAATATAATTATTTGTAGCCATCAATATATACAGTTAAATACAATATACCTGGGGTCAAAGTAATTTTACATCATATCAGCTGTTAATCGCATGTGGTATTTTATCCAGTATTTCAGTACCATCTATAAATGCATAATCTAAACTAAACAGTATATAGTAAATATTGATATACTTAACGCGGCTAGTGTAGCATAATCGTCAATCTGTTATCAAAACTGATAAATATATATTTAAATATAAGTATGTAAAAATATTCTTCGACTACAAAAAACATGAGAATAGAGTACAGTAGGAACTTTTTTCAAATATTAAGAAATTAAAATTATAAATACCCTCTAAATGGAGAACAGAATGAACGTATAATGCATGATAGCTAGTCAATTGAAGAGGAAAATCCTTACAGTTTTATCGAATGTCAGGGGAATACACAAAAAATGTATTCCAATAACTAAAATAAAAACAATTGGTTATCTCAAAATCGATAAAACCATGCATAAGATATTTACTTTGTTTTCTTATCAAGTTCTTTTATAATATTGCCAGTCATGCAGATCAAGTATTTAATAACATTAAGTTTAAAAGAGTTATTGTTAAGTAACATCATACTATATGTAATAACTTAATAAGCATTCAAAAACATTTTTAGAATATCTTACACATACATAATATGCAATGAAAAACAAGTATTTCATACTTAAATTACAAAAACTAATCTACAAATTTGAAATATAAATAAAAGTAATGACATATAAACATGAATAAGCTGAACAATTATATTGATTATATTGACACGATGAAAAATAATAGATACCACTTCAAAGAAAATAGTTATTAAAGAAATTATTTTACTTGTTCAAAAATATTAAATGTGTTGAAATACGATTACATGAGAAACCAGCTGCTCAATAATCGAAAATGTATACACAAACCACCCTGTAAGCAACAAATGCTTCTAGAGTGGTGAAAAATGAATTATACGACCTCATCGAGACTACAACGTTAAGAATGACGACGAGCAATGCATAAAATGTATATACAGTATACACTACCTACGTACTGTGTTTTCAAAATAATTACTTTCATTAATTCTCGGCACATTCTTTTGTTTCCGATTCTGACACGAAGGGGGTTGGAAAACATTTAAACTTAAAAACAAAAGAACACCATCCCACCTCCAATCCATCTACGTTTTTCGTGGCATAATAATTAGCAACCCCACCAACCATAATCTATAATATGTACAGTACATACAATAAATATGGAGATCGAGTGCGACGAGTTACCAAGTAAGACGAGACAAGTAGGAAACGGCTTGTCAGAAGAGGCTTGGAACGTTTACATGACATCCCAAAGGCATACATGTGAGGGTAATATACACAGTGGTGTGTGCCGTGTGCGGGTACGGTTCACGATAATAATAAATTGAACTAGAGAAAATTCACGAATATAAATAGAGCATACCTTTCAGTCGCTACGGTTATTTAATTATACCACAGGAAATCACATGGCCCTCGCTATATAATATAACACAGTATACATAACGGATGAAAAACACATGAATGTGATAGTTTTTACACAGTATGTTTGGCGATGGCAATATTATTGAAACAGTAGCTAAATTCTAATAGAATGTGTCGTCATCGAAATAGGATTATGACCAAAGATATGAAAGCTGAAATAAAAATGTTATTAGTTCTAGATAGCTTTAGATAGGATCTAAATACTTAAACATAAAACATTTATATAAAATAAAATTATGATCATTATTATGAATTCTTATTAACTATTGCTTTCATAAATATAGATAAATCATATTTATATAGACAATAGATATTATTAGGTATCGTTTTAAAATCATAATACAGAAAAAATAAAATAAAATAAAGCTGTATGCAAAATTGCAATAAATATTAAAAATGTTTTAAAATATTGGTTTTGGTCGTTTTGAACCATTAAACTATGTGACTTTTACACCCTGAAGGAATCCCGTCTCTATAATTATGTAACCAACTACTAACAACTCTGCACCAAAAATAGTGTATGGCAATTTGGAACCGATTAAGAGAAATTCTAGTCACATATAAATCAAGTTCCTATCCAATCAATAATTCATTTTTCATCACCTAATTTGAAGAAAAATACATCGAATGAAAATAGTGTGTGCAATATGGAAGTTGATTGAACCATTAAAAACTTGTTTATATTTTATAATGTATTATAACAAAAAATGGCAGACACGCACGAGTACAAAGGTGAACGGCATAACCTCAATTCGAAAAAGAGTCAATGAAGGTTGGTGTTTATTTAAATAACTTAATTACACCTGTGGAATTTCGCTACTATATGCGGGTATAATATATTCTGGCGTAAGAGACTATACAATATTATTAGTTGATATTCTTAGGTCTGTAAAAGATAAAACAAAAAATATGTGCATACAGCATCGTGTACGAGGATTACAACACACAGCACGACTTCTATGTATGCACGCGATGATGGCAGGTGTCGAGCTGCCGACATTATAAGAAATGGTGAATAAGTAAAAAATATATATACATACATATTAAGTGTGCGCATGAGAGAGAAGTAGAGGAATAGGGGAATTAACGTTTAGTGACTAAGCGAAACATCAGACATAGATAGACAAATACAAATGCATACACGCTGTATACAGAACATGATTATTCGGAGGTAAATATTTATAACACACACACAAGGAACTGGTTTGGATGCCACTTAAAATTGATTGAAAGTCTTTGTGGGGATTCAAAACTAATCGTAATTTTACATGTCTGAAATACGAGATATGACAATCTTGATAATAACATAACACCGTGTATACGAAATCCACAAAATAATTATTGGCGCCAGATATTGAAACATGTATACCAGTAAAAATCATAAAATACGAACGATTACTAACGTAAAAACGAAGATAACGGGGAAAGAAAGAAAGACCTCGACTCACAGCCCCAGTGAATTCGAAGAAATGGGGTGTACGCAATCCCGAGGCCGTCATGTGTGTGTGTGTTTTTGAAATATGTTGAAACCCTGAAACTGATCAGTGGATAAAGTTCTACTGAATAAAAAATGAACCTAAAAAAAAATTAGATCTGCAGACACCGAAGTTTTCTATTATCTATTTGATATTTTTTTTTCTAAAAAACAAAACATAAATAGGGTTAATAAATGAATACATAAGATGGCATAGGATTTTAATATTGGTTTTTTTAGATTTTACAGTAATATAAATATTCTGACAAGATATTCCAAGGATTTCACTAGATCTTTATTGTTCAATCTTCAAAATCCAAATGTCTAATGAATTTTATAATTATTTAATAGGTACTTAGATAAGTACTCTCAGTAAAACTGTTGTTGAAATCTTTTTATTTTACAACATTTTTTACAAATTATTTTTAATGAAAGAGTATAAATTATAAGCTCCTATGTAGGTATCCTACATCTACATTAAAATATTAAACTTTAATTTTCAATTACTAATTGCTTCTGTGACTTAATAAAACTAAAAAATGACAGTAAAAGAAACATACCACATTACAAGTATCTACTATATCAATATTATATTAAGTATATGTATATTTTTTAAAAATTATAATTAATTATTAAACAAAGCAGAATAATACAAATAATTATAATTAGGCACAACTACATTTTATTTATTTATATATTGTATTATAGGTAAAAGGTTATTATTTAATTATATGAGGTTATTTTCATTAAAATATGTATATCTAAATAGTTATTTAGTATTAATTCAAAATTGGTATATTTTTTTTTTGCATTTAAAATACGTAATATTTTACTGGCATAATGTTTGAGTTTGCATAAAAATCCAATCCGTCAGAAAATATTAAAATAATCTACCTTCAATCTTCATAATATTTTCCAAAGATACTATAATATGATCATAGTATTCCTGACCTCACGTTTGTACTCGTATATTAGAGACATATATCAAGGAAGAAGAAATTGCAAGGAAATTTGAAAATTGTATACCCAGTTGTACACCAAGAATATATCTGCATATTAGAATACACGTATCCTGGGACTTTGGCTAGGTTACCCATTCCAGTCACGGTTCCCACAATGGTTTACGGTGGTTTTAATTTCGACTTATACCATTATATTGTTAGGCATTAGAGATATCATGGCAATATTTTTGCAGTCGGCAGAAAATCTAACGGGTATTCTAGTAAAAAAAGTATATATATATATACTGAAAGTTAATGCTTTTATAGTACCCGCCGACGACGTGATGTTTTATTGTGGTATCCATAAATCATGTACAGGGCACCCCAAATACAGACCATGGTAATCCTATGTAAATACCTGCCATTGACAATACTTATTGCTACTATTAATATTTTGATAATATTGTATGGTCATAGTACAATATCTATAACCTCTCTTTTACCATGGTGATCAAGTTTGAATTTTCAAAACGTTCAATTTAATAATACTGATGACATGAAGATTTATATTAAATCAGCGCCAAACTTCTAAATATTGTTAAGCGGGAGCCGGGAAGTAATTCAAAAGAGGTAGTGCTACCTGTCGTAATGAAAATTTACATATATCGCATTAAACATGCAACATCTCATATTATACAAGATTAATGTCTAAGTACAATCTAACACTAGGTTACTTATACATTATATTATTGAATATGATTTAGTCTTGAAACACTCATACGACAGACACCCGTTACTTATTAGTAACTATATATATACTTAGGTATATAAATTATATATGTACTTAGGTGCATTTCATATTAATCTCAATATTAATACAATTGCCTACAGATTTTTATATTTCACTATTTGGCACATTTTTGGTTTATTAAAAAATTCAAGTATAAATCATGAAATTTTATTTTATTTCCGTAAGTCTTGTTCCATTGTATCGATATTATTCTTTATAATTCTTTATAATATATGAATCTATTTCATATATTATTTATTTATTACGTACTGTTTTGTTAAATACGATGATTTGTTAAGTTCAGTTTTGTTACATTGAAATCATAATATTGAAACATAATAAAAGAGTGAGAATTTTGAGATGTTCTTCTGAATCGATTATCTATTTACTAATCATTTCCAAATGATAAATCATTATAAATCAATAAAGAAAGTACTTAAACCATTTTGATTTGTGTATCGACTGAATAACTATTTACAAAATGTATTAGTTCAATAAATACGCCATTAGCATAAACGAGACAAGATCATTAACCAAATGCAATTTTAATCAATCAATTTAACAACATTCATATTTACTTCACATGGATATATTTATTTTACATTAAAAACTTTTATTATGATTATCATCAAACTTATTTCCCTTATAAATTAGGGAGGTAATAGAAACCAAACACTTAATAAACTAATGGTTAAAATGTTAAAAAAAAGAATAACTATTTGAGTAGGTAACACTTTAAAATTATTTAAACATTTAAACAGTTTTTTTAGTGGCTATAAAATACTATTTTATGGTATTGGTTCCATTTTCGAGATTGGCATTTTAACAATAGGAAACGTTTTATACAAAAATTAAAAAGTAATATACCTGTAAATATATCATATATTATTTTGATTTGGGCGCATTTTAATATTTAATACATATAAATGGAGAATTACTCTAGTTGTTTTTAAAAACTATTTCAACTACCTATAAAAATAATAGTTTGTTATTTATCCCAATAAAAATAACTGCCTCAATACGTTCTTAAATTATTTTAGGTTTTATAACAGACATTTAATTGTTGCTGCTTTTTTTAATAAAAAAATGATACCTACTTAATATTTAAATCACAAATAAATTCCATGAGTGTAGGCATTTACCTACCTAGGATTTTCTGATTTAAAGATTCTGGGACGATTCCAAATATTTTAATATTTTAAAATTTCATGGTCAACCACTACCTACCTATTACGATTCACAAGATTAATTACAAAGACCGGAACATAGATATAACATTTTCAACGAGGGTAACATGATCGGTGGCATATGATTGACAGGCTACGTGCCAGGTCCCTTGTTACCAATACTTTAGCAACTTCAAGGGTTTTACATGAGGACGAAGGAATCACTAGTTTCCAGTTTATTTATTTGTACGCCGTGCGGGAATCACTGAAACGGAGGTTTCATCACGTAACGAGGTCTATTTTTCTCGCGATACCTTTAAGACCCTTCACTTAGTTTTTTGTAAATGCAAAAATAAATATAACATACTTTCATTCAATCTTTTAAAATTCTATACCTATTTATACACGTACATGTTACTAAAATAGTGTGTCTTTTTTTTAAATACTTAAAATGCTCGTTAAAATGTGAATGTAAATAGAAAATTACCCTTGGTTTACCATAAATTTTCAATTAACCTCGATTTTACATAGCCTATTGGCTATTATATAGTAATACCTTAATAATAATAATAATTATCAATACAACCACTTACGACGATATTTTGATTTTATTTTTCGATTTTAATGAATCAATCTTAAAATTATTTTAATACGGTATATGAAAGCTTATCTAATAAAGGTGTCTAAGATCTAAGGTATCTACTAAAAAAAAAAAAATAGGTCCATAGACAAATAAAATAAAACAATAATTTAAATAGATCTTGGTGTGTACGCAGAATGACAAGTAAATCATAAGAAACTAATTATTATTGGTAGTATTTATAAATATATACGTGTTCTAACTTCTAATTATATTCGCGACTTAAGTAACCGAATTTATATAGCGCACAGTGGGTAGTATTATGTTATCGATATTGGGTCGTCAAGAATGTATGACAAGCTGACAATATGGAGCAAAAAAAAAAAAGGTTTTGTTGTCAAAAGCATTCCAAGTGCCTCGGCGTAAATAAACGCATCACACGTTTTTCCGTTCTCGTAAATAAGGGATGAATATTATGCTTCGCTATTCGAGTGCGGTTCGATTGGCAATGGCCGGCCGCAGTAGACGCACGACGAATTCAAAGGGTGTCGCGCAAGAATTTGCATAATAATATTTTAACGACATTTCTTATCTACGCAGTAATATTTACGACGATACAACGATGTTTTTATAATATGTTATGGGTATACATCATATTACATTTAGATTCAACCAAAATAATTATTTCGTCGATTTGACTTACGCACCTTTTAGATGGGGTGAACTTTCCCGCGTTTCCGTGTACGCAAGGTGGCGGCCGCCGGGACGTATTCTATCCCGTCAGGGATAGGTATGTTATTAATCCAAATACGTGCGACGAAAGGCAAAAAACGAACAAACCACGTATAGGTATTCGAAATCACCGCCGCACACGCGTGTACCTAACTTGTGTAATTTACAATAATAACAAAATACGATGTTGTGCGAAACGAAACCAACAATGCGCCACGGGGACGTAATTAAAATATTATTATGTTAAACGTCCGACGGCACGCACGAAACGCGATTGACGAGTAGAAAAAAAAAAAAACCAGAAATTACAAAATAAAACGGTTTCCGACGAACGAACGCGACTCGCGAGTACGACACGCGCAACAGACGGACGACGAGACATGCACCAACGCGGAAGACACGAACGAAACTGAACGGGTCGCCGCGCGGGGGAAGGAAAACCGTCGTGTTCGACACCGGTGTGCGCGCAGCAGTCGGGCCAACAGAACGCTCGCCGCCGCCGCGCTCCGCAGCCGTCGTCGTCGTCGTACAGCGGCGGCCGACGACGACGTATGCACCCCGCGCCGCGTCGTAGTCGTCGCGACGTACGTGCGATCCCTTCGGCTGAAGGGTGACGCCGGACATTCGATACCTCACAACAATAATAGTAATAATAATATAATATTATTATAAATACGACAAGGCTATCGTCGTCGTCGACGGAGAAACGAAAACCGTAATCCGTCGAGTGAAATGGAATAATATGAAAAATAAAAAATAAACCGACCGCATCGTAATGGTGACACCACCGCTGTGCCGGCACCGTTATATTATACGATTGGTGTATAATGGTTTATTACATATGCATTGATAATAAATCCGATTTTACTATAATTATATTATATTGCTAGGTAGACGTATATATTTTAATTTAAGCCCGGATCGAAGCAAACACGTGTTTCTGACAGTAAAATATGTTGGTTACTATAATAGTGGTAAAATGTTTTTCAAAAATTAATATTATTGCCATGATTTTCCGTTTTCGGCCCAAGTGATCGACAACGGGGCGGCAAACTTCTAATCATTTCTATGGTATTTTTAGTAAACAATGCGTATTTATATAATTTATTATTTGTTATCACCATCATAGCCTTAACGGCGATTGTTGTGCCCTTGTGCTTGTAGGATGTTAATTGGTTTCGTTTAAAATTCCGCGACTTTCCAAGTGTTCGGTATACGTCATTTACTTACGAGTAATAACAGTGAATAACTAACGATCTTAATGTGTCTAGACACTTGGTCAATGTGCGGGCGGGATATAAAAGATAGTATATAGTACTTATAGTATTACCACTGATTATAATACTATTTAGAATCAATGGTGTTATACTGTATTAGCTAAATTAATCACATTGCCAATATTATTATAGTTTTTTTTTTCGTAATTGATCTGGAAAGATTATTGCAAAGGAAAGGATTATTGCATTGATTATAAAATACTATATTATTGCCATTGATTAAATACATAAATATTTAATCAATGATATTACTATATTATAACTCTATAGTATTTTATAATCGACGGTGAACGAAGTACGCCGACTGCACCGTAACAAACAATGATACAGCCAATATTATTTTACTATAATTATTGAAATATATCGTAATGTTTCCAATAGTTTAAAGATCAAACACACATTTGTCGTTCCACGGTTAATCCAAATAAAACATGCTTAACAATCACGATGTGTCTGTTATTGTCTGTTATATGTGTGTGTATTACAAATTACACTCGATGTTTGATATATTTTCGGCTAATTTCGATTTAGCCATTGGTGTTATTATATACCTATCACTCTACATCTCTATCATTCGTTATTATTATCATTACATTTCCTCCCTCCCATTAATTATTATATGAATAAAAATTTTAAATTTATGAAATACAAGTTATTTCAGACTCATTATTGGATATTTATTAAAGGACTTGAATACAAACCATACTTACTGGGATGATAATTCAGAGTGCTATTATAACATCGCATAATGTGTTCAAATTAAAGATGACTCTTCTTTAAAATCAATAGAATTGTATGTCATCTGAAGTATTAAAATGATCGCAAAAAAAAAAAAGAAACTTTTTAGTAGCCATGTTAATTTCCCAGTCGTAGCTTTGTAAAACTTTCATTTGTGATCTTCGAGAACAATACTTTTAAAATTGTAATAAAAATATCTAATTCTCATAGCATCATTAATTTAACGTTTTTCTAACTATTAACAACTTTTATGAACACTTAACTAAAATGAACAAAAACCTTTAATAGTGCAATATAAATCTCAACACATAAAATCTTGTATAAACTATAAAACCATAAAGTTATAGTCCCCACATTTAGTTTCTAGTTAAAATTTTTTAAAAAGTATTTCAAACGCTAAGATTTTAAAGAAAAAAATTGTTTATTTATTTTAATTTTGGTGTTTTTTCAGTAAATATCGAAAAATAATGATATTTCATTTTCATATATGATTCTTCCACTAAACAATTACATTTTCTTAGAATCTGATAAATTGCATATATTAAGTAGGTTATAATATAAAGATACCTCCTACATATTTTTTTAGAGCTTTAAGAATAAACTATTTAACTAGATAATCAGGTATGCATTATACTTTATTACACAAAACACACAATATACCAGTTTTGGATGATATAATTTTAATAGCAATAAAATGTATAATGTTCAGTAAGTACCTGCAATTTGATAAAATTCACTCATTTTCACAATTTTTCACTTATTATTTTACTTGATCATTTTACCACGTATTATTATTTTTCCGAAGATAGCAACATATAAAAAAAGAACGGGTGGGTCTCGCTTTGCTGTACAGTTGGGGGTGGAGTGTACCTCGTTTATAAGATAGGTCATTATTACAATGGATTTGTTAAATTTGAATGCAATGATAGATATCATTGTATACGAATAACGATTCTGAACGGAGTTAATATGTTTATCTAAAATGTGTACATAATAACATAGTATTTTATATTTAAATTGAATTATAATGTAATTTCGTAAAAATTTAAATTTAAAACAGTCATAAAATTTTTTTCTTTTGGTTCGGTAGAAATTTTTTTATATATTTTTGAAAATTAGCTTATGAACAAACTAGTGTCAAAATTTTGAACCTTAAGAATAAACAGAAAAAATTTTATGAATATTTATCTACAAAATAACTTGCAAATTATAGTGATTTTGACACATTTTATACAAATTTGAGCTTTATGAGCTTATAAAAAGAATTTGATTGAAACGATCACCGATATTTTCTAGTGAAGATAAGTTAAGCTTATTATAAACCTTGTATTAAATTTTCGAGAGTTTTTGGCCAGCCAATTTAATTTTATAGGTGTTTAAAAAAAAAAATTTACAAAAATCGAAAATTTAAATTGTCTATAAATAAGTCAAAATATGTCAAAATACTTTGAAAACCTAACCACATATAGAGAACACCAATATAAAGATTTGGTGAAAATTTCAAGTTGTTGCGGTTTTTCGTTTTTGAGTTAGAACATTTTAAAAAATGTAGTTTGTAAAAACGTGATTTTGCGTAAAATTTCCCGTTTTTTCGTAATTTTTTTATCGTTTTTTTTCGATTTTTTAAAAAATTATTGAAAAAGTTTGATTTTTACTTGCCCAAGTACCATCTACATTCACTTTCCTATCGGAAAAGTTGCTGTTTAAGAAAATCGAAGCATTTTTACTACCAAAAACCGTGTGCTCAAACACAAAAAAAAAAAATAAAAAATAAAAAAAAACACACATCATTGTAAAACCAATAGATTCCATCACTCCGTTCAGAATCTAAAATGTATTCAATATATTCACAAGACTATTAAATAATAATGTACGCACAATAATATTCATTTGCACCAATATTATTCTAAACCGGTAATAAAACTGTATAGATATTTTAATTTACTACAAAAACTGTTTTATCTATTTTTTGTAGTATATTTTTATTATTATAATATGTTCTATAACATTTGTTAATAAAGTATAAATACCAATTTATAATGTATTAGAACATTTTTATGCCTACTTAATAGTTAATTTCGTCGTATTTTATTGTTGAAAAACTCGATTATGACAGATTTTATTATAGAAAAAATAAAGATTAGGAATTAATTATTATGGGTTTACGGTATATTGTGTATATTTTTACGGCCCATGTCATTATACTCAATTTAACAGAATAAAATTATAATAAAACTAAATCAACAATGTTATATATTTGAACAAGAATAGTAATGAATGTATTAACTATTATATAAATATAATAAATAATAGTTTAGTGGACGGTTCAATACTTGGGCAATCACAGTATCACAATAGGTCCAATATAATCTATTTCGTAAAAAGAAATATGAATAGACACATTTTAATGATAAAACTTTGTTTTAAAAACTACACTTACCTACACGATTGTTTTTAAATAACACCACCTATAAAATGTTATGTACCTAATGCAAACTATATAAATTGACTTACTTGTTTAGCAGCAAATCCTTTTTGAGTAAAAAAAAGTGATGAAAAAAAATATTTTTAACTAATCTAGTATAAATCATTTATTTGCCTCATAATAACATTATATGAGAATACCAAAGATATTATTAAGCGTAATAAACACTATAAACCAAGTTTAAAACTTAATTTTGTGCTTGTTATAACAATAGAAATATGATGATGTTCCAATATTGGTGACTCTCCCCTACTATGATATTTTACGTTATGTAAAGCTTGGAACTTGTTACTTGTTGTGCCTACTAGCTATTTCTTTCTCTCTACGATACGCCTCCGATACTTCTATTCGGTTAACTATAAAACTGGAATCATTTAGAATTATACCGTATGTATTTATTCACATGGTTAGAAACACTACCGTCGCGGTCGTGATGTCTTCGTAAACCAATTGAAAACCAATAGTTCTTAAAAATATAGGTGCGTGTACATAATATTATATTATTTATAGTGTCACACGTAAGAAAAAAATGTCTTTCAAAAAAAAAAAAAATGATGACTTACCGTGAAAGTTTATATTATGTGACCGTAAAAATTGCCGACCGTTATGTCAGAGGTAAATATTTGCTTACGACCCGACGCGTATATATTATAGTAGGTAGTAGTAGTGTTGCATCGTGATGCAGTGACTTCTATCGTGTACTCCTTGAAAAACCATCGTTTTTATGCACTATATGCTTGCCGTTGAAGTAGTTTTGTCATGTAAATATAAACTAGCTGGTATATTAAAAAAGGGTAAATTACCGACAAACTCACCTGAACGAACACTATGTGTTGAATGTTTTAGTGATATTTTTTAAAAAAATATACGTTCCGAAGAATTTGACGAGAAAAAAACTATTTTCCCATGCGAACGTTTCTCAATTTGATTTAAGAGGTTTAGTAATATTTACTCCGCTATTCACTATATATACGTTTCCGTCGATTAAAAATAGTTTATAGCGATTTTTTTCATGTGGGTTGAAATTGATTTTAATCGCATATTATGTTTTAAACGTAACGTTATCCCGTCTGCGAAACTCTAAGTATACGTGACAGAATACAATAATGATTTCGCTACTATAATTAGAGATGTACAGTAATTGAGGTCATACAGCTTTTAACAAAATCTTAATATTAGGTATCACAAAAATTTCGTAGGTGCTGAAATTATATTTAATTGGTTTGAGAGCCCACGAAAAAATATATTAACGACGGAGTGGTTTTTGTGCCTATATTACTACGACGTGTAGCCGTGTAGGAGTATAATATATTGATCAAAATGATAATCCACTTGGAATATTGAAATTAAATAGACATTAGTATTAAGTATTGACATAATTTACCGTTTGCAGTAAATATCTGAGTCATCAAGCTGTCAAATATATTGAAAAATACATAAAACTATAGCTATTCATATGAACATTTTTTTTTTTACAAAGTTAAAACACAGATAAAATACAGTAAATGTTTTATTGAATTACGTCGATAAAATGTTGCTTTTGTATATTAAGTAAACAAAATAACTTTCAATCTTTCATACAATCATACCGATTATATATGATAAAATAAAATATTCTGAACATTAAATTTAAATAGAATGATATAAAATAGTGCCTTATGACTTCACATATATACGTTAATTCTTTATAAATACACATGAAAAATAATTATACATTTTCAAAATTAAAATATTTTAAAATCCCCTTTTAGTGTTCAATATTTTAATCAAACTAATACTTACCCTTGAATAATGAAATAAGTGTAAATATGTAATAAATGTTATATAATAACAAATATTATAATTATAACCATTTATTATTTTTCGATTTAAGATTAACAGTAAATATATGCATAAATTAAATATACTTAATCTATTGTATATCTTATGTAATAATATAAACTATACAAGTATATGTTTAAATTTAATAATTTAATATTCATCTTACGTATCCAAAATACGCTGAATATTACTACAGTGCTAAAAATAATCGTATACTATTTGATCGCAGTATAGATCATAAATGTTGTAAATGTTAACATATATCTTTAAAAAAAAATAGCATTTGAAATGAATATCTATGTATACTTAAATATTCATAGTCCATGCTAATCAATAGAATGTGTACACACTTCTGTACATTTAATATATTATAATTTGATAGCATAAAATTTATACGCAATAATCGATACCTGTTTTAACATGATGGATTAGTCATTTTATAAACTATAATAATAATAATTAAATTAAGAAAAAATTATTTGTAATATACCTATCCGCTATAATATTTACCAAGGTAAATAATATAATAATATGTAGGCTATGGTAGGAATATTAAGTCATCAATCAAATATCGAATACGCCTATTATAAAACAAGTGACACTATAGTACTTTTATTCAAGTATTTATATTTTTATAAGTACTTAAATAAAGTATCTACTTACTTACTATGCGTATATAGATATAATATAATAATTTTAGGAATACAAAATTAACGGTTAATTTTGATACACTTGAAAAATACGAGTAGTAAATTTATTAGCCGTGTGCTGAGCTTTAGACACTTATCTTACCTACCTTACTTCGTTTTCACAGCGCACTACAATGTTGTAGTAAAAATTATTAATGTTGAACATTTAAAAGTATAATAGTAATACATTTTTGCAAACTGTAAATAATCCTCGAAATCCCAGTTTATTATTTTTTCTCGACAATTTTAAATTTATGGAATGCCCAACCTATATAAATATAACTTATAATAGGGATACTCAAATTAAAATACTAATTGGATCTTTTATTCAAATATAATAATTTTTATTTTTTATTATGATGTATTTTTTATGTGCAAAATACCTACATTTGAACTGTCATTATTAATAAATACAATGGAAATGTTAGCTTTAAAATATGTAAACTACTTAAATATAAATTGAAGTCATTAGGGAGGAATGAGATTTATATTATCATTGAACGATCACTTCACATATTATATAATATTATAAAACATTTCAAGTTTCAAAGTATTTACTGGTTATTTGCCTTTCAGAGATTTAAATTTCTTAAAAACCTGTTAATTTTGAATTTTACTGACAATCATTTTGTTGAATATTGCTGTACTGAAAAACATTTCCACCATTAAAATATCGCCTTCTTTAATGGATATAACCAATATATATTTACTTTAGGTATGATGTGTACCTCATAATACTATACCGATAAATAATAAATCATGCATGCTGTTATTACATTAGAATATCAAATATATGATGTACAATAATTGTTTTATGTAGATTATGTAAATTTACGAAAAAAAAAATGACTTAATAATAAAACCGAAAAAACCTAGTCGTACAACATGTAATATATTATATCTATGAGTATTTTTAATCAATGGTTGGAAATAAAATATTACAATAAATAAAATATCAGAAATGCATTATTGTATTAAATAACTTCATACGCAGTATAAGATTTAGATCCCTGTTGTTGTTAGACTATTATAATAATTCCAAAATGTACATTTCAACCTCAATAATAAATTAATCAATAGACATTTGAAAATTAACTATTGTATATGGACGATTATAATTTACTATAACAGTTCGAATAATATTCGTACAGCTAACCCTCTTGCCTTGACATTAAAATAGATATATTAAAAAAAATTGATCTTCCATTTCCATAGGCTATATTAAAATATGTATATCATACAACCTCAATAGTACTTGCTACTGCTCACAAAGTTGTAATTATTATTAAACGAGTTGACAAATTTAAAGCCGAATAGGTATATATTTGATCTAGGAATGAATATATTATTTTATTTTACTTAAACAGTATAAATTCGTTCAATTTTTTAAGATAGGTATCGATTTAACTTAAAATAATATACTCATTAAGGAAAAAAAATAGCCGATCAGATCATATATTAATAAACAATTTTTTATTTGATCAACAATAAAAACGAGTTTACAAGAAAATTATATACATAACACATCAGCTTATGTATAATCTAATAAATATAGAATACCTTCATGGACTGTTTTATTAAAATGTTTATAATATGTTTTTTTTCATTTTTGAATAATAATATTATTGGTGAGATTAAATCTCAATTGTTTATCCAATGTTTGTATTTAAATAACATATACTTAACAGTCAAATAAGTAGTTTCATTGCAATTAATGAATTATATCTGCTTTTCAATTTAAATTAAATATGTTTGAGTTCTATAATTATATATTTAAGATTTGAAAAATTTAGAGTACTTGTAGGTGTACCTATAAGTATTATTTAAATTTTTAAAATAAATTAATTTTAAAAAGACAACGTTGGACGTGGTTTTTAAAAATGATAGGTATCTATTTTATTTTAAAACATATTAAATTTAATAGGTATAGTATAATTTACAAAAGAGTTTGTTTCGAGATAAATGTTTTACATTAACTATACCGTTAAATTAGATTAAAATATGAAATGACTTATTAAAAAAAAGAGTTAAAAATAAATTAACATTTTCATATTTTTTTATTTTATACAATACTCGCATTTTAGTATTTTCTCTCGATTTTAAGTGGCCCAATTTATAACTTGAACATTTAATTGGTTATAACTACCTGTATTCTTTTTTTTTAAAAAAAATACTTGAATTTATAAAACACCATGCTACAATAAATCGTTTAGTATGGAAAGAAAAATTACATCCATTTTTTACACAAAATGTTAAGCTATCTTTTAGCTTTTTCGCCAGTGTACATAATAATATTTACGTTATGAATAGGTACATAGTTTTAATGAGATAAACCAATTAATAATTATATTTATTTTTATACTCGAATGCTAAAAATAAAACATACCAGATACCTCTAATACGTACCTACATCATAATAAATATTAAATAATATCTCATTTAAAAAGAACACATAGACTCGAAGAAGTATAAGCCATTAAAAAATTACACCGAAAATAAATATGCATTAAGTTCGACTATATATCTTATTATTATTATTATGAGTTGGTACTCGAAGAACATCACTAATGGAGTTTATCTCCATTTCATCAACTTAATCCTTAAAATAACTTGAGGTAGATATACAATGTACATGACTGGAAACGCATAAACATGATGCATTAAGTTAATCCAATAACGAATCAGCACAATATCTTATTCCAACCATATTGTTGTAATAATTTGATTGTAAAATGATATAGCATGTGATACGATATTTTACTTATAAAAGTTTTTATTTCCACTCCGTCGTAAAGATTCCAACGTTGGAACAGATTAATATATAATTAAATTTGTTAATCCTTCAACGAATCGACAATTACAAGATGAAAAACTGAAAGGTACGGGATTATAGTGAAATTAAAACTCTGTGCTGTGTAAAGAAAATTATTATAATAAATAACACTATTGTAATGAATTTTGTGTCTCGCGTACATATATAGTGTTTTCATACGAGTTTTATGGTGCTCATGACATATAGTGCGGTTATGCGGTGCGTTTTGTTTATTTATTATTACCCTTGTGTCCCTGTCAGTTCCAGTTTTTGGATTTTATATTAATATTTTGGTTTTTATTTGTTGAATTAAAAAGAGTGAGAGAGAAAAGTGGACAAAATGAATAATAATGTGTGTTTAGGGTCTTTTTTAAAAGGTGCCCATGCAAATACAACGGGATGTTGTTTTTCTTTTTTCTTTTTTTATGTCGGTTCAGCTACGACTTTGGACGATTTTAAACAATGGTCATTAGAGTCCATGGGAATAATGGTTGTTACATTTCCGGCGTTATTATTTTACACGTTATACCTGTATAATATACCTATGTGTTACCTATCTGTTATGCTCAAAATGTCATTTTAAACCATTTTAAAGACGAATTAGTAGTTTTATTCATTTAGCATTCCCTTATATAAACTATTTCAATATTAAATCATTAAGTTTGTTTAGTGCTATTATGTTGTTTTAACATCATTCAAAACGATGGCCATAGTGTAGTTAGCATAAATATACATTTATGATTTAATGATATTCTACAGTCATCACTATAGCCCATGCAGGCATACAGCTATTTACTTTAAGAATTCTTGAATCATTATTTTGAAGAAAACAATTTTAATTTTAAATCATATAATAACAGTATGTTCGATTTAAATGTATAGTTTGACATTTTTACTTTGATGTCGTTGTAG
>JAIPRK010000033.1:393490-412743 GCA_025469195.1 Chaitophorus viminalis | reverse complement strand
AAGAATACTGAATATGAAATTATATTCATTTAATAATTTTAAAAAGGATATTTTTAAATGGTCAAAATAAAAATTCATTCAGATTAATACAATGACTGAGTTTTAGAATAACGTTTATTATCGATTGTTATTTGATTTATCAAACTATATAGTATGGTTCTTAATAATATTGTCTTCGTGACTTCGAATAAATGTTTAACACAACTACGAATACTACGATAAACTATTTAAAAATAATTTTAATTATTACAATTTGAAAAATCGACATTAATTCGTAATATTTTTTGTGACGGACTAATGTTTAAGTATTATATCTATATTTGTTGCTTAGGAAAAAAATTAATTTGAAGAATAAAAAATGTGAAGATTTATAACATTTATAAATTATAAATTATTAATTATTAATTATAACAATAATAAAATATATAAATTTGTTGTTACGTAATTCTCGTATTATTATGTTGTATCCAATGCGATTACCATGTTATAACTTATCAATGTATAAACCACCTATAAGTAAACTATAGTATACAAGTATGTCGTGTACACAATATTAAACCAGCATAAATAATTTGCGTGTTCCGAGTAACACAAAAATACATGAACTTTTCATTTATTGTTATTAAGTGAAATAATTTAAAGTGTTCTTGTTAAAAGATTTTAAGATTCTAATCTGTATAATAAGTTTATAAATGATTCTTTAAATTTATGTTTGCGTGTTAGTCCAATAAAATGTGCTGAATGATGTACTGAAAAAAAAACTATTAATGTCATAAGATTATTATAGCTGTGCTTGAGGTGGTAAAATCGTATTTTTACAAAAATATGATGCCATATAATATTTCACCGTCTTCAGTAGATGTTGGACATTTGAACAATACGATAAGAATCTTTTTTGCTTTGTCCGTTAATTATCAGTAAGTAACACATATTACATGCATTTTATGGGTATATTGAATATTTATAAAGCAATATTTAAAATTGAGATTTTTTTTCGATTAATTTCCAGATTTTATTTTATTTTACTTTCATATAGCTTCATATAGCCATATATCTCATATAGTTCATTACTATTACAGTATCGGCATATCATACGTTATAGTCACTATTGAATATATAATATAGAAACCAATAACTGTAAGTGTATACAATTTTCGGTTTCCTATATAACAGTTACGTAGTGTATATTTCATCATAACGTGAAAATGTACCACAATAATAATAGTTTATAGGGTTCTATAGAGATAAAAAGAATCTCAGATGGCCATTTCTAATGGAAATAACATTTTTTTAAATCTCCTTGCATTTCATTTCCTCTTATTTTATTTCAACAACAATTTTTGTCGAAATATTCAGAAAATATTTATACTTATATATCCAATTGTATTTATTATATTATAATATGTTTTAATAAAAAAAATCAATAGTCGTTACTTGTATATCCTACAAACAGATGGAACATTATTTTAAAGATTTGATCAATTATTATTTGTACGTCCAATTATTACATTTATATTTATTTTGTAACAACAAAAAAAAAAAAGAATAGACATATATAAATATATATTGATTATAGATCATTTTCATCATTAAAATTTCTACAAACTTATAAAAAGTATTTTATCCTAACGTTCGATTCCATTTTATTTACGAAATGGCACGATTAGGTATGACAGACAGAACTACCTATATACGTACAGATAGTGCTGACAAGTGTTTATTATCACGATGGTTCATAACTTCATGAGATGCGTAGTAATTGGATGGGACAATACATACTTTCTATTTTCTATTCAAATGCCAATGGTTAATTTTCATCTTATAGAAAAAATAAGATTAAATTTTCGATGTTTAAAATTTGTGATAAATCTTACAGGATATATATTACATACTAGGTCCAGAATTGTTCACTTTGCAAATTGTACAATTTTGTTGAATAAAGTTGATTCATTGTATAAGTTACATTGTACAATTCGCGATGTGTATAATAATCACTGTACAAATCATATCTCAACCATAATCATATAAATATTTTATTATTAAAACTATGATCACTGTACAAATCATATTTTAACCATAATTATATAAATATTTTATTATTAAAACTATGAGTGAAAATTATAATTCGTAAAACTATAACAGTTTTTTTAGACATACTTGTTATTATTATTAAGTATTATATTTATTTTGGCAATAATTTTATTTATAATGTTTTTGTAATTTTTTTTTATTAATTATGGACATTGAATTTGCACTTAAATTAAAATGTTTAACTTAAATTGTCACCAATGACTAAGTATTATTATTTAATTACATTATACACATACAAAATCATTAACAATACCAAATATATTGTATTTACTATTTTAATTATATATTAATATATTGTTTACCTTTATTGCAATATAGGTATATAATATAAATAATAGTATTGATTCAACATTTTCACATTACTTAAAATTTTGGTAAGCTTTCATTATAATATTATTATACTACTTATTTAGAGTATAGATAGAATAATTGTCGAAATCTACATAACATTTTTTTCTTAAAATGCGATGGATGTGATTATTGTAAAACAATAATACACTATTACAGTGAAACCTCTCTATACCTGACATTTGCAGATAATGAAAATATGTATACTACACATACATTAGATGTGTACGTTCAATCGGGAATCGATAAGTGTGCGTAAGTATTCTAAGGCATTGAGCTTATGAATTTTACGAAAATGTCTGTGATAGATAATTTTCTTATACAGAAAGTGTAGAACTGTGCTTGTCTAGGTGTCTTGATGAAACAACTGAGATTAATAGAAGTAAAGCTGTTTGTTTTTATTTTTTTACTTTAGTCTATTTTGTTATTTACGACTCATACTTATTATTTACTATATAAGATAATACAAGTTTGTCTGATATTCACACAAAAACTATCGATAAAAGTATTAATACTCAATATTAATTTATTATTACTGTAGAAGAAACTATAACAGTTTTGACATTGTTAATTTTTCAGAAATATATATAGGTATTTTAATGTGTAGATTTGAAATTGTATCATTAATTCTAACATGCAGATTTGAATTATTTCTGTACACTTTTATGGCAGTTTCACGAACGGAAATACGTACACTATTTTGTTAACGTTTTGTAGACTTTTTAGTGGTAATAATTTAATTAATTTAAAATAACTGGAAAAATCATCAAATAGTAAACCCACATATCATTTGATGTATTAAAATGTTAGATTACTTGATTCATGAACTAGATATTTATTTAGCAGATTACCTACAACTTAATTAACTATATATTTGGTTTTAACTTTTAAGTAAACATTCTAGGCATTCTGCTAATTAAAATTCCAATTCCTAAGAAAATGTTTGAAAGTATCCGCCATCGATGTTCAACGGTTCAATTTACTCTGTACGTAAACCTAACCAAGTTGCCAATACCCGGTATAATATGTCATCTGGATTAGAAAATCA
Organism: Chaitophorus viminalis; assembly: GCA_025469195.1. NCBI lineage: Eukaryota > Metazoa > Arthropoda > Insecta > Hemiptera > Aphididae > Chaitophorus > Chaitophorus viminalis. The sequence continues at coordinate 409,256 of JAIPRK010000033.1, read as the reverse complement.
TGAATTCAATTTCGTTTAGTTCGCGCCGAAATAGGATTACAACGAGTATTACGGTCGATTGATCGATATAGATGGTGGGAAAAACCTATGAAAGAACGAATTGGAAAAGGGCGAGAGAGATAGAGCGAGCTTTCAATTTTTCGGGGATTTCTTCACCCTCTATTATTATTATTATTATTATTATTATTATTATTATTATTATTATTATTATTATTATTATTATTATTATTATCATTATTATTGTACTTCACTCATATAAAACAGATGTATATATATAGAAGTCTATACTTCACGACGGGAGACTTATAAGGAGCTTATAAGGCTACTAGCCTGGTCTGGATAAGAATCGATAGCGTACTAACCAGATAGTGCAAAAAGATATTAATTTCCAGTTAAAATAGTTCATTTAAATTGTTTTACGGATGACTCAACAAGTTGATGAGACTAAATTATTATGTCTGTAAATAATATATATTTTCTGTATTATTTAAAATAATTGTCCATAACCTAAACGAGAAAAAATCAATTAAAACCCATTTACTCAGCTGAAAACAATTATATTAATTTATGTACTATTTAATAAAACAATTGAATGATTTATTGGATACGACCTTATAATTTTTAGAGGTTGTACTATTAATAGGTAAACAAATGTTTATAAATATACTATGTAGACATAAACAGCATAAATTTTCAATAATAGCCATTTGTTAGTAGTATTAAATAAAATTCGAATTATGATTGGAGTGAAAGAGCATATTTTTAAATTTAAATGTCATAATATATTTGTACACGTGACTTTTAGTAAACCGAAGTATTTAATTCACTGTTAAAAGGCCAACTTTGAGTCTATCATTAATTTAATTACATTCATAAATGCTTTCAAAAAACCACTGGAACTATTAGAACGTTTAAAATTTAATTAACAAATATTGAACTAATAAAAATAATAAAACAATCATTTACGCCACAGCAGCAATAAAAATACAAATTAAAGTTTCGAGATGTTGTAAATTTAATAGAACTTAAATAATGGGCATATATACCTAGTTAATGTTTTTAACGCTGAGAAATTATCATAATTATTGTTCATTTATGGCAATCTTTGGACAGCTTTATAACTCTCTTTGCATTCTTGTATAATTGTATTGAAATATTTCCATCAACGTTTTATTAAAACGGTTTAGAGTGCCTTTAATATGATTACATGCGTGAAAATAAATTTAAGTACGAAGAAAGTATGAGGGAATTTTTGGCTTACGTTAAGTAAAACATATCATTAATAAAATCATAAAATGAGTAACACAACAATATAATCACAATAAATATAATAGTAATAATTTATTTTTGGTTACTCAAAATACTTTCACATTATATAGTGATGTATATTTTGATAAAATATACTTATAATTCTGTATTATATTTAAGTTTGGAATTTAGATTCAATATCTTGCCCGTTTGTGATTAACCTATCTACTGAAAGATATATTTTCATGTTGTTGTATGTTGACTTAACATTTTACTAATAGCTCAAACAGTATTTTATTTATAAAAAAATTTATAGGTCATCAGTCCTTTATATCGTCAGGTTTTTTTTTATATTATGTTTTATTCATATATATTACTTAGAATAAGATTTCCGAAGTGTTTTTTATTATATTATTATTACTTTTTAAAACTTAAAAGACCCACTCTTAAATTCTATAAATACTATTCATGCTAATAAATGTGTATTTTAAGTATTAACAACAACAAAATATGCAACTAGTCTTTTGTGATTTTATGAGAAAGAAAAATACATTATTTATATTGTTAATATATATGTAAATAAACTACTCATTGTTTAAAAATATTACCTACATGCATTTTTTGATATATTATTTTTTCAATTAGGTAATAAATATATCTTACACCTTTATGGACTAGGTATCTATCAACTAAATACTTTATTTCAATATTCCTTAATAAAAACAATTTTAAACCACAGTTATACAATTTATTACAATGACTAATAACGTATTTGTCCTTAAAGCAGTTATTTTCATACTTTATATAAAAAATCAATACAACTTTTAAAGTATAAAATCGTTTAGTTGTCAAAACCATTTTTCCGGTATGAATATAAACAAATAGTTTTTAAGCTGTTTTTTTTTACCTTGAGGTTAGGTTTTTTTCTATTTATTCTAAGTTAAAATGAATAGAAAAAAACTTTCGAAAATTGTTAAACTTATTCCATTTGATTAAACTTTGATAACGTTTCTTTTCACGTTCTTCGATCACGTACTTGATAGAACCATAAGAAAATAATAATAATAATAATAAAAGAATGAAAATATTGCTATTGAAACGTCCAAATTCAAATAGGAACCGTCCAAAATATCTAAAAAACGTTTTCTTTGTTAGATATTAACTATAGTAGTACCTATAGCGTTGAATTAAAAATTTTAGTCATTGTTTTTAAACTTTACTTTGAAGACAATTGATCAACGATATAGGTAGTAAATAATTATATAATTAATATTACTTAGTTCACTAAATGTTTGTGGACACTATTGTAAGTAACTTCATACTTTGCGTTACGTCCTTTGAAAAATTTAGAAAGAAAACATTATGTATATAAAAAAATAAACACACCTAAAAAGTTGTTACAGTTGATAAATCTAAATTTTAATATCTTATTTTTTTTAAACTATATATACTTTAATTAAATTGATATACTTGTAAAATACAGCGGGCTATGGATATTTGCTTAGAGAATAAATTAAATTCATTAATAATTAATTGATAGTAGTTTTAGTAGTATTTATTATTTTAAACATAATATGTTATACGGAAAAATAATATTTTATAGAGTTTAAAGACTATTTTTTCTGAAATTAAACTACAATGCGTCTTTAGTATAATGATTTATATATGCTTTTTATAATCAGAGTTACTTCATTAAAATAAGTACCTTTTATAGCTTCAAATTTAATTTATAATCATAAATATCTATGTCCTATATTATATATATATATATAACGAATCACATTTTATATCATTAATTTTATGTTTTAATTCAAAAACTGTCTGTCGACCTTTTTCTGTACGTGAAACTTATATGAGTTATTTTTTTGATCCTATATATGTTTTCTGATTTTACCCACATACATAGTTCAAGAAAATTAAAATAGATTTATAAAAGCATTTAACTGTTATACATGTCGCGCAAGAATATAATGTTCCTATAACAACATTAATCCAAATTTAGTAACTTAATATTTCAATGATAAAGACATTTTCCAAAATACATATGAGTATTATGCGTTTTGATTCTTGAAATTATGGCCATTCGGCTTACGGGTGTTTATTTAAGAACGTTGCATTGTTATGAAAAAACACTTATGGCCGGTGTAGGTACAGTGTGATATTTATGTTTTATGGAATAATGCATAGCATTTTAGAATGAATAGTTTGTTGAACTTATTATATACATATATATCTATATATATAAACTCTTTGGAAATGTTGTACAAAGTATTGTATTTGTATAAATAAATATAAAATGTAGTTTGGATAGCATCCAGCGTGTTGCGATTCTATTGGTTATATCTTATAAGTTATATGTAATAATATTACAAAATACACATTTTCTTTTGTGGTTTTTTAGGTCTGTCCTATAACATAATGTAGACATTTCCCGTATTATACACTAACGTATTATGCCGTGAATGTTTATGAAGCACAGTGATGAAGTCGATCTTTTAATGAAGTAAGATTATTTATGTATGGCTATATTTTTTTAAAATTACATATTATAAAAAAATGTTGTAGAATTTTGATACTTAATACTCTATGAAAACCATAATATTACTTAAGTATAGGAGATTCATATTTAGTTTTTTATTTATATACGTTGATGACTCGGGAGAACAAAATGTTGAACTATTCTGAGAAATTTCATTAGAAAATATTCCAAAGTTATGACCTCTAGTAAACATAAAAAATCTTAACAAAAATAATGTAATGTGTTGATTGATTTTTTTCGAATTTTAATTAAGTTTCTAAAATTAAAATCACATAATCTTTAAAAAAGTTATTTTAACTGAATTTTATTGCATGTAAATATTATGTTTGGATGCATACCAAAATACCTATCATAGAAATGATAACTGAACATGATATTATCGAAACAAAGTAGCAAACAATTGTCGTTTCGTATTTCATATCATAACTATCGGATCTTAATTTTCATACGTGTTCAAGTGTAGGAGTTCACTGCTTAACCATAAAAAAAAAAAATGCATTTGTCACTTATTTTTTATTTTGTTGGCATTCCACGTTTCACGGCACATTAAAACACATCCGGAAATGAATAGCACGACACATGTATAGTATGCCAAAAAGTACGTAAATAGTAAATACACCAGAAACGTTCTCAAACACGCCGTTTAGAACGCGCATACACAAGTTTCGAGTTTATCACATCAAAACGCACTTAAATCGTCGTGGGCCTGAAAATTACGCATAGTCAAACACTTCCTGACTTCGGTTGTTTGTAATCGTACCGCCGCCGCACCGCCCGCAGTTGTTTCCGTCGCACAAATATTTAGATTCAAATTACCGAAAAGTACCACGGCTTAATGTTTATAGTTATTTATTTTCCGACACCATAAAGAGGTGAGACGTTGAGAACTGTATATATATATATATATATATATATATATCATAAACTGATCCACATTAAATATTAACGTATTTAACTTGAAAACTCTTCAACGCCACATAGTTTTATGTTTAATATTATATTACTTATTAATTATTATTGGCCACACACGAAACGTGTTATTTTTGACATTTTTCATATACTATATACGTGTGAATATTTTAAAGCCCTATAATATATTATATTGTAATACGACGTGTGCATGTAACGATAAAACTTATTTTCTTTTATTGAATTAATTATGATACATTATATTGTACAGCTGTTGTTTCCTATAGTTCCATGAGCTATTATTATTTGATTAAAACCTATATCGAACTATAGAAATACTATATTATATGATATGAATTTTTATTACTTACAGTAATATATTAATCAAAATTCAAAAATTATGATGACATTGGGATTTTAAAGAGAGCGGCCATCATGCGTACTATATCATAGTAAGTACTATACGTATACTATATCATGATTCACGATTTCATGCGGTATTGCATTATAAGTTTTTCAATTACGTTTAATATAACGCAATAATACTAAACAATAACATAAGCAATAATTACTCGGTTGGACAAGTCCAATAATATTATAATATAGTCTAAGCCGTGCATTCCTGAACGAAATGTTTAAAATTAGACGTATATTGTTAGGTATCTATGAACTATATTGACGAGACGCGTAACCCGCTGTTACGGTATTGAATAATCTTATGAAATAAATTAAATAACCGTTCGTTTTAAAGCTTAACGTTTATAAATGATTTGAACCATTTTATAATGACACTGAGGATTTACGGATGTTCACATTATTTTCCCAAATAACATATTATTATTAAGTTTTATTTTTTCGTTTATCGCGAAAGAACATCGGGGGGTCTACGAAGTAGCGATGCACCTAGTTTATCTGATCCAGATATGTTGTATGTTGTGAGAAAATCTTACAAAATAAAGTGTGTTCCACTAATCCATGGGATTTTCTATTGTCCCCATTGAAACACTCGACCCCGAGTTATACGCAACCCTCAATGTCACAAGGAGATTTTTGGACGGTCTTCAGTTCTTATCTTTCGGTCAACTGAACACCAGAATGGCATATTGAAGGGGTGCTGAACAAAGTTCGACATTCGTTTGAAAGTGCTTAAACAGGATGGGGTAAAACGTTTTCTCGGAAAATATCCAAAAAGTAATCTTAAAGTTGTTAAGAATCTGCGCGCCATCTTAAATATATCAGTACTGTTCGAGTTTATCTTACAATGCAGAATTATTTTGGTTTTGTTAAGATATATTTTTTATTTTTTAAAAAGCGCATGATAATTTTACACAAATATTTGACCATTATGTAAGTCTGATGGAATACAACTTTAAAATTGTATTAGAGTGTATTGAAGTTAAATAAAATTACGTTTCCTGAAAAACAAAATGTTCTGTTCAATTTAACTAATACACATCGGACAAAACAATACGAGAAAAAAGTCTTGAGCATTAAAAACCGTGATTGGCATGTTTCGGCGATGGATAGAAGGATACGGCAAGAACCATTGTAGGTACGACAGTATGATCATAATGGTCAAATAGAATACGAAGAAGAAGAAGAATAAAAACCGTACATATGTATATGTATATTATGTTTACGATAGATTGATGTTAAAATATTTAATTCCACGCCACATAAAAATATCAGAGATATCGCGTACGTAATATTATTGATAACAACTCGTGGATAGTTTTTTTCGTTAAAGATGGATCTCAAAAATCGAGTTAAATGATTATTTTTGGATTAAAATTAAAAGTAATGATACAATTTTAAAACGCCTTTCAACGGTTGAATGGAGAAACCCATTAAATTGTGAGAAGAATGAAAAAAAAAAAAAAAAAAATAAATAAAAACAAAAGAAATCGATGGAAAACTTTTAAACTCTTTATATGACCATAAGTCAAGCTCAAACATGGTTTACACTCGGACAATCCCGAGGCCCGACCATCGATTGTAAAATGTTAAATTAGAAACTTTCCGGTGAAAACATTGTTTACCCGAAACGCGAAATACTCGATCACGGAAACCCACAATGCAGCAGGTTACAATGCGACTGGAGCGGAGCGCCGGATTATCGTTCGCAGTAATTACCGCCGGACACATCTGCAAGTAGAAATGCCTAGCTGCCCAGGCACCGGTCGTCGTCGTTTTTGTTTTTGCGCGCATTATTGCATTCTCCGCCGTCGTCGTCGCCGTCGAACTGCGAATAAAATATCTAATTGTACCGCCGCCGCCGCCGCCACCCGGTTATCAGTGATAGGAAGGGGATGAATGGGGGTAAGGGGTGATTGTTGAGGTGGATAAAAAATCGGAGGAACCTCGGAACCACTTAACCGAACGCATGTGTATAAAAAAAAAAAAAAGGGTTGATAAACGACGAGGGACGAGTAATATTGTAATTGAAACTAACCGTTACATGCGCGTTTACGAAAAAGGGTCCTAAACATGAATAATTATTAGATACGACAGTTATTATTATTATTGTCATCATTATTCTTTTTTTTTTTTTACAGACGTATTTTTTATGTTTTCTATGATGTTGGTTGGTATATTAAACGCTACGCAATGTCACTTTTTTCTATAATGTATTATAATAATAATATACGTGCAACCATAATAAATCCGTTTTTATTATTTTCATACATATACTTTTAATTGTGTTTAAACGTTATGGTCTTAATTTTTGAATACTAACCAAGAGCATTATGTTTGACGGTAATTTACATAATAGTTATACAGACCGTGATCAAACTATATTAATATTTTTAATTTACTTTTTTTGAAATAAAAATAATGTCTCCGTACTTAATAGGTAATTGCCACCACCCACCAGGCAATATTTGAAGAAGACTAAATGCACTTATCGTATAAAATAGCATATTTAATTTGAGGAATATTAAAGTTATAATTTTAAAGTGTATTTCTAAAAATACATCATAAACGCTCTAAAAGTATACATATTATTATCCTGAATAATATTTTAGCAGAAATAAAAAAATGTAATTGAATACGTTTATATCATTTTTTCCTAATATTTTTCTTAGGAATTTAATACACGAGCCAATAAATACACAGCTTATTACTTTGTACCTGCACATAATTTGAATATTTTAAATTTCAAAGGATTTTCACTTATAGGTAAGTTATAACCTTATAAATTTATTATATGAATGTACAATATCCGAGATATTCAATAGTAAAAACTATTCTACATAAGTTTTGATAATATTTTAAGACTTATATAATAATACAATATAAAGAAATTAAATTTTTCTATTTAAAATGTATAATATTCAAATATTAATTATTATTGAATAATAATGTTTCAATAAAACAAAGGTAGGTATACAGATATTGTAATATTTGAGTTGATTTATATTTGAATATTTTACAAGCCCAAATATATTATTATGATAATATTCTTTTAAATAAGATTACTTATAAAAATCAACACAAAACATTTGAAACTACCTACCTTGAATTATCTGACCAAAACCCATACGAGTATCTAACAAATTCTATTCCAAACTACACATTCATATCACTAATTAAAAACCATCAAACCATCCTCTGCTACGTATATATCCAGCTAAAAAAGCAATAGACCAGAGGTATGATTGACTCGTGGAAAATAACAAATTAAATAACCTATGTAATTATTCTAGACAGGTGGCACTGTTGATGGGACCCTTCTTATTAAAACATTTAAATGTTGCTTAATCAAATACTTACCATCATTCTTACATATTAAACTGTAGTTACATCTTATGAATATATATCTTCTTTAAATAAAAAAATAAAAATAAAATAGAACGATTACGTAATAAACAAAACTTATTAATAAAAAAATAAAATTAGTGTTATTTCTCTTTGAAATTTGAAGTACAAATATACACTGTATAATCCTACGGATACAATTGGCTTTTAGGTTGAGTTAAGTATTTCCATTACGACTACTGTCAGGGACACGCGTCATAATTACACTCTCAGTATACGCACGTGCCAAGGGGTTCAAGCGTGGCCTGCAGATATTATAAAAGACACGCGGACAAGTGCTATGATACAGTCGCGAGCCTGTTGAAATACGTTTGACGGTTCGGAAAATGAATACAAAAATATTATTATTATCAAATCTATTCATATTGAATGAAATACTGTTTAGAGACGATTCAAAATTATAAAATTTAAGGGTAAAGGAAAAAAGATACGATCGCATATTATTATGCTATTCAGAAACGTTGATTTTTTGGCAATGAAAGCTTTATTATAAAATGATAATATTATAATTAAACCATTATTTTGTAGGCATAATATTATAATTTATTAATGTTATATTCACGTATTTTATCGTGGTATTACGAAATATTGAAATTATTAAGAATATGCATATATAACAATAAATCCCAGATGTACTATAATAATAAACATTTAATAGGAGTGTATATTAATAAAACATTACATAATAACAATACTGCGGAGAGAATGTAACTAGGTATCTTAGATGATCGTCGTTTAATGGCCTCGTTTGGTTGCATAAGATTAAAACACTATTTATAAGGTTATCGAATTATTGTAGGTATGGAGACAATTTTATTTTTCTATCTTCAACTCAATATGCAAGTGTACCTATTATTATATTATTATAGTGCAGCGTAGTCGTGACGCGCGATACAACTGAAATGGATTTAAGCCGTGTAAAAACGTGTATACGTGTATATACGCGTGCGAACGTTGTTGTAACAACTAAATATTATATTAAAAAAAAATATATCGTTCAAAATTCCAACCCCACGATACAGTAGGTATTGACGACTCATGACAATATCCGAAACGAAGGCAAAGCCAATAACGATTAGTTTTCGGTACACTAGTACTTACACGTATACTATATAAGTACGTAGTACGTATGTTCATATGTATATATATATACATATATATATATATATATATATTATTTGTAGTTTGTACAATACACCTTATATACATTACACTGCACTAACTTGAATCTGAACAGAAAAAACTTTCCAAGCCGGTTATATTTACTTAAAGTGAAAACTGTTTTAAATCATGTCGCAGTCAGCAGTAAATCGATGTCAGTAGTCAGTCGACATACATTATCATAATACGAACTACCGTGTTTGGTTAAAGAAAAAAATTAAAAAAAAAAAATTTTGGTTCTTTTACGTTCGACTGTTGAAACGATTAAGATTACATCGAAATCGTTGACTCTTCGAATATTTTCCGAGTCATAACATTTCCATCGAGTTTGGTATTGTATTATTCCCGATACCGGATGATTTTCCTACCGAGATAAATACACACAATGCCATATAGCTAACTACTCCGACGCACTGCAACAAGTACGGTTAACCAGAACACTTGTGCTCGTCAATACATTCGTACTACCATAGATTATAATTAGTAGTGTTTATAATCAATGGTACTACATATATAGGTTGTATATATGGAGTTATTGCGTACAGCTCAGTGGCGCAACTAGAGGGGCTAGAGGGGGGGGGGGGTTAGCCCCCCTGACTACGATTAAGCACCTCCAAAAATATTCTTCGTAGATTTTAATATTTGTTTTACTTTAATTTAAAACTGTAATAAATAAATAAAGTTGACTATGAAATCGTTTTTCTATGTCATTCTTGTATGATAGGTAAAAAAAGAAATATATTGATAATTAATGTACGATAGTGTGGGAGGGGGTATATATTTATGGTAAATAGCGTAAAATAGTAATTATTGTATTCTGCCCACACGTATATTGCAGCGTGTTTGTTTTGCGTCGAGCTGCAACCCCCGATCCGCATCCCCTTTACACATGATTGCTGATATTTCAGTCCGTATTATTATTATTACTATTATTACCGTTGTATTATAAACACATCACCCGCACACTGTTCGTACGGATATATACGAATATATAATATATTACATATACATGATGTACCTATATATCTATATAGTGTTTACACGGTCGAATCGATCGCGAATTCGTCTCCCCATCGATGACGGACGTTTATCCACCCTCGACGATTGCATGCGTTAATCGAGTCCCGGTCCAGCAAACTTTGCAATATACCTGCGCGCACGCGTGTGATTCTCGTCCTCTGGTCCTGGTGCACCGCGAGAGTTGTGCAGGACTCGTTTAATTTCCCGTCGCATTGTAATCTAAACATAACATAAGCGTAGAGCATAATATATAGAATTCGCGTTAATTGGATTTTATACTCTACCCCACACACTACGGTATATATACTCTCGTATCCGCTACTACCGCAACGATTCTTGACGTATTATCGACACACCCTACGCCAACCCAAAACTCGCGAATCCATGTACAACAATATATGTCTATGCTGTAAACGCATCAAAACGGTTCGTACAGTTATAGTGACCGTGCGAATGGTGTGTGTGTGTGTGTGTGTGTGTGTGTACGAGTATGTTTGTTTGTTTTAACTTAGCGTTCCGTTCCGACGGTTTAAACAGTATAATATAATATAGTTTATCGATTTTATATTTTTTTCGCGAAAGAGCTAAATTCATTTATTGTTGTAATACGTATATTTTTTGTTTTTCGTTTACTTTTATCGTTATACGTAAAAACTCGACGGAACACGGTTTAACCGGTAAGACAATGTATGAAAATCGACGAACCGAACTGACAAAAGTTTTTGATCGTAACCGCAGAGAGCATAATGCTATTTATATACGTACAATGTAGTCACGTGAACAAAAAAAAAAAATATTGCGTTATGCAAATAGTAAAATATAATATAATAGGTACATTGACAATATTAATGATCGCGTTAGGGTTACTTTACATTTGGGGACACATCCCGTATTGTGGGTACAACTCTCCCAGCACGCTGAATCGAGGAGACGTGGCTGCCGTGAAAATTAGTGCTCAGAAATGTTCGTCTATACTTGTCACTCGCCCCAAAAGAAAAAGTGCACCTACCCGTGTAATTACAGCGTTACTCGCCCAACGGTGCTTCGGGTTTTCGTCACAAATAGAACACGCCGAAGGCCAAGCGCGTTAAACGAAACGACGTATTGTGTTTTGTATCATTACAATATCGAGTCGTTTTTATTCATAACGATATCCCCGTGCGAACCAATTGCGTTACCAATTACCAGGTCCCGTCCGTAATACCTTCGGCCGTGGCCCCACGTAAGCCGTTTTTACACATTTTATTGTAACGTACTTGTTCACACCGCCTTGGACGCATTACTTACCAGCTATATATACATAAATATTTTCCAGACGGACCGAACCGATGCCCGCCGTAAGTATACATATATAATATACTAGCTGAGTTACCCGGCGTTTCCCGGGGAAATGATTGTGAATGTTCAGCTCATTTTGGGATTAAATAGCTGTGGAATTTTGAAATTTTGCTTCATTTTATGTACATACAGTCATGATTTAGAATTTAATTACAATTTATTTTGGTTATAAGAACTATAAACACGTAGCTGAATTACCGTTGTCCGGAAACAAATTCGTGACAAATAATATAACGCCATGTATTACCATTTACCATCTTAAATTCGTAATTATCGATAAGACATAAGGTTATGATATATGAGTTGGTACCAAAGAGTATATAAAAAAGTAAATTTTGATAAAAATGTAATTGTTTATGATAATTGATAACTCCTTTGTTTTTAAAGTTAGAGAATTGAACAAATGCAATAAACCTTCTCCGCAATGAGTTCTTCAATTTTTTTTAAAAAAAAAAAAAAACATAACGATCGGTTCAGTAGTTTCTGAGAACATATCACTCAAAGGTTTTCATTTTCACATTTATATATTAGATATTTATTTATATTGTGTTTACGATCAGATAAATAGGTAAGTACAGTTTTCGAACGGTGATAACTGAAATCGATATAGTATTACAATAATATTTGTTAATATGTAGGACATCGAATATTGCGTAATACAATATCACCGTGTAATTTTCTCGTAAAAGTAGAAAAACTTGAAGTTTTCAGCCCAACGTAAATGTACCGCGAGTTTCGTCGATGGAATGTAATAATATATATTATTATAATATGAAATCTCTTAAGCAGCACGTGTGAGTCAACGGTCGATTGCAGCCACGTACCAGTGAATTAAAATATACATGTAGGTATCTAAGGTTAATAATCGATTGCGTAAAAATGGGGAGGGGGGAAAGAAAAAACAAAATAAAACGTTTATAACGCGTTATATTATTACAGTTCGTGATCGATTCAAACTCGTTGCGGGTATGTTTCGAACAAGTCAATCGCATATTACACTATAGGTTTGAATGGCAAGTTACTAAACCATATACCTATATATATATATATATATATATTGGTGAGTAGAGGAGAAACACAATGAAAACATTTCAAGCACTTGCAGTGTATTGTTGAGTATAATGTGACGAGTGTAAGTCGGTGAACGAGAATATTGGTATTGTGATACAAAATAAGTGCTTGGTCGTCGACTTTCCGGTCAAGGCTGAGAAAACTAATTCATGCGGGAGACGCAAATGAGTAGAATCAATTGTTGTTTGTTATTATTTGACTGTTATTGTAAAAAAAAAATCCATTATCCTATATGCAGTCGTCAGCGAGATAAAAGTTCACATTTTTCATGCGTTTCAGCTGTATACAGATCGTATCTAAGCGTTGAAATCCTTGCAGTGACCCGATGTATGCTCATAAAGTCCTAGAAATCACGGTCGGAGATCGCGGGTGTTTTCATCCACTACAGGATGTGCGTGCATCTATAGAATTATTTATATTATTCATGCTCCATGACCCAATGATCAAATATATTTCTGCGAATAAGTGCGAACTTATGCTGTAATACTGTTATATTACAACCGTAAAACAATTCTACAAAACACTTTGAAATGTCTAATAGTATACCAAGTTGAAATATACTCAATATTTATTTATAATTATTTATGTAATTTATTTTAATTATAATATATTATTATTTAATTACATTTTTTGCTAAAAAAAGGGTCAAAAAAAAATTCTATATCAATTTTCAAATATTGAGTTTCATAACAGTTTAGTCTTTAGTATTGAATAAAACATATTTCCTAACTTTTAAGAAAATATCAAAATCATATTATTGAAATGGTTGATTTTTCATGAAACTGACAACTGTTAGTTTCAATATCGATACTAAGTAATATTTTTTATTTTATACAACTTGGTCTAAGTATAGCTTAATATTCATAAAGATAAAATTAATAAATATAATTATTTTTCTTTCAGTTTAAATATAATACAATATATAGATTATAGGTATTATAGATTAATAAGCATATTATAAAAATGAGTTTAAATATTTTGGTATATTATATTATGATTAACTAATTTAAAAATGTAACAAACCTAGAATATTACACAATATTTTATGGATAAAATGTGATACGATATTTTTTGTGGCTAGTTTATATTATTTTTGTGTAATACAAGTATTATTGCATATAAAATGAAATAAACAATTGTTTATACAATTATTTTAGGTGCTTGAATAAAAAAAACATCAATCATTACCATCCAATTAAAACATTTCAGCAATCACGTTCTTTCGTTTTGTTTAGTTATACTCGTTCTCATCATTAAACTCACTATAATTAGTATTAATAATTTATGTATATAACGTGTATCCATAAAAAAGTAACTGTAAGTAATAAGCTATAACCCGATATTATTTTTCTATAAATAAAAAAATAAAAATAAATGAGCATAACTATGAAATATTTATACTATTAAAACACTTCTAAATTACTTATATTTTTTTCTAAAATTTGTAATATGACGATTGGATTCATCTTATTTTAGTGAAATTGATTTAATTCTCGTTATTTTGACATTTAATGCCTTATTATTTCATGCTCAGTATATTTGAAGAATTGTCTTTTATTTGTAAAATATAAACATAATTTTGTATTGATATTATTGTTTGTACAATATTTAATGGAGTGAAAGGATACAATTTAAAGTTTGGATATACTACTAAGTGGCTTGAGCCTAGATTGTGGATATTAACTAATAAACAATTTTCCCAGATTTATAAAGAATACAACAAAATAATGCTCAAGGTTTTAATGAATAGGAATCCATAAATATTATATAATCTTTTCATTTGCATAATATTGTACATTTATACACAATTAAAATGTCTGTTTCCATGTAATTGAATAGGTATTTTTATTTTACGTCATCAATAATTATTCCAATTTAATTGCAAGTACTACATTTTCATTTTAACAGCAATCCGTAAAAATGCGTATCTACTGATTAATAAGTACTTAGTTATAGTAAATAAATTGATTGTTTATACGTAAATCGTCTTAGTTTGACGTTGAAAATAAATAATATTATTTTTCACCCTATTGAAACTGAAGCTTGCGTTAATGGCCTTATTTGTTACGTGAAATAAGGCTTAAAAATAATTCTTATGTATACCGTATATTCTAATATTTTACATTATTCGCATATACATGGATCGTATACTTTTATTAAAAATAAACAACAACACTAAGTATACACTGGCTAATTAGGTACGCAACTTAATCGATGGCATATTCTCCTTGATCGATACTTGAAATTAATTAAAAATTAAAAAAGGATCAATTTAACTTTAAGCTATTTCAACAACAATAAATTTGGCAGGTAAAATAAAACTAATTAATAACATAAAATTGTACGACCTAGCACAATTAGTGCGTCCATGAAATAAATGGCTAACGTTTTTGCTTACACAATTTTGATTTGATTAGTTGAAGTAGTTTTACAAATTAATTATCACGATTTGTAACAAATTACACATCTGAATAAATTGATAATAAATTACAATCAATCTGTCAAAACAGTGAAAACAATGCAGTCATTATTGGACGCAACGTGAACTTATCTACAGAAAATACAATAAAAATATAAAAAAACATTATAATAAGCTCAGTTCAATTTTTTTGAACAGAATTGAAGTTAATAAAGAAATAATTTTTTGTTCAGTATCTGCTG
>JAIPRK010000033.1:358702-393390 GCA_025469195.1 Chaitophorus viminalis | reverse complement strand
TAATTTTTATTTAAATTAATATAATAGTCATATGAAATGATGTATAATCTAATATTATGTTTATATATAGACTAGAATATTATATGTATAAACTATAAGCTGATAATTTTTAGACTTGTTTGTAAAACTCGAAACATATGTCGAATATATTATTTAGAAAACGCAAACTTGATATAGTCCTTAAGTGCATAACACACCAAGACATTAGAATGAAGAAAATGTCAGCGAGAATGGAGTACATAGACGTCAGGTGAGACTTTAACAGCTCTGGCCGAGAGCTTATCAATAATTAATTTACTACGTTTTGTGAAATTGAAATCGACTTGGCGCTTTCTACCAATTTGTAGCGTCGAATGCACGTGGCTCGTACTATACACAAACACACATACACGTATAATATGGATGTATTATTATTATTATTGTTATTATAAATATTTTAACGGCACTTTAAGGAAATCGGGGCTGGATTAACCGCGAGCGGGGTTGTGGTGGTTGTTGGCAAACAATAAAGAAACTCTCCCTCTGCCGACTCTATGGACCCGTATGTGAACGATACGAGTATAGTAGTAGCTAGGGTAACGCGATAAGAAACAGAAATCTTGGAAATTTCCGGTTCCGCAAACAAAACACCACGTCTTTGCCGGAGACTTTGCCCAATATTTGTCCGCCGCTCGTTATACATCGCGAGTTGGCCCTTCGGCCCAATACGATACGATATACCCGTTGGAACACACACGCACGCACTGTCTTTCTCACTCTATCGTTCTCTCTCTTTCACACCGCTACCGTTTTCCAGTGTTACTCGTACGCCGAAGAGGATTATAATATAAGAGGCGATTCTAACAAATTTATGTATGTATACTAAGTATCTAATAAATAAATAGATAAACGAGAAGCAAAGACAAGAGTAATATATTATGTGCAAAGGGAAAAAATGACCAGCTGGATTATAATATTATATGATAAATATGTATAGCAAAGTGTATGTTTGCTCGATGTGTCGACGTTAATCCGTAGAGCAAACAACGTGTGGCGCTTGGGCTAAATAATTAGACGCGATAATATAATGTTAACGGCAGATGGTATATTATGAGTTATAGACTAATATAAATATACCTATACACGTCTTACCGTGTGACGGGGCGCATGATATTAAAAGTTCACGCAACTCGGGGGCACGCCGATACGTTTTCGCCGATGTGGTGGAGGCGGTGTGAGGGGCACCGGGATATTTAGCGTAACAAAGGTTATAAGGTAAAG
The DNA here is from genome assembly GCA_025469195.1 of Chaitophorus viminalis. Classification (NCBI taxonomy): domain Eukaryota; kingdom Metazoa; phylum Arthropoda; class Insecta; order Hemiptera; family Aphididae; genus Chaitophorus; species Chaitophorus viminalis. The sequence continues at coordinate 392,130 of JAIPRK010000033.1, read as the reverse complement.
CGCCTTTTGCTGTTGCCGTCGTCATATCATAATAGATACATGCATCATTTTAGAGTTATTTTCAAAATTTTAAAATTCCATATACGACACCTATGATATTATCATCGTATATAGTATAACGTTATCGCGTTTCATTTAAGGAATTCGTTTTCCATCGATTGCTCGCGAGTGTAATATTATAATTTATAATATTATTCGATGGAAATTCGAGTACATACGGCGGAATTATGACGCGAACATGATTATTATAATGGACTGTAGATTATTATTGGTGACATGACGTGTCAATCTTAATTTCGTACGGTTTTTTTTTACATATACATGTATATATTGCAGACAATATAATATTGTTATGGGAAACTTATTTTTAAATCTCGTGTAAAAATAACGATGAATATGGTAATTTGATTTAAACTGCGGAAATTGGATAAGTGAATAAAAAAAAAAAACCTCCCGTGAATATAGGGTGTGCGGCGAAAAAAGTACTGTGAGGACAATATTATCATTGCACATTTTATCATTTAGTCGTCGTGTATGGTAATATAATTGAATTTACGTATCTCGAAATGAAAAAAAACCTTATTGCCTTTGCTTTGCTCGTGGTTGACACATAAGACGAGAACGAAATAATATAATGTTCTATATACACGCAACCGTTGGACTAATCTTTTGCCCCAGAAATCACCCTGCCACTGAAGTCAGCAGTCACTGACGCCACGTCACATGCGATATTAAATTCACGATAGGCGACATTTAACCGTGCACACTTTTCAAACTCGTTACGGAGTAGATTATTTTCACACCGATGTAATTTTACGGTAAAGCGGTTCGCCCACCCGATCAATCTATTGCGGTTGTCGTGCACTTTTGCATCAACATTACTATATACGTACCTATATATAGTGATATTTTACATGGTGATCTCCGCAGCATGATCGTGAAACCGTTTCAAACGAATATATACGCGTATGCACTGCATGTAAACCGACTCGAAGCCGGTATAATCTTCAGCCATCCTGTGTTGACGATACGATAACGATCGTTTTATTGACAAGACCTACGCGTGAGATTTTGTAGAATTTCTCGAAATTTCTTCGAACCAATCTAATTTAACCGAACTATTGGTAGAGGATTTAATCGAACTCTACCAAGGACGTAAATATCCTGTGTTTTTCACCTCGAACTATATATAATTACGATTTTTGGATTTTAAAATCAAAATATTTATGGAAAAAATAATACACAATCTTAGACACAATTGTGTACTTAGATGAGAATCACTCGACCTTGTCCAATATTGCGTTCCGTCGGAAGTATTAACCTTCTCGGCTGATAAAACGACTTGGATACAAAATTTGCACAGCTGCATGGATCGACGCGAAATACGGATTAATGATCCGTTACGGAGTCGAAAATTGTTTATAGGAATACGTCTCTATGTATTCGTTAACCATATTTTTAAGACATTTCCGGTGGGTTAGGAATTCCTTTCATGCCTCCCATCATCACCTCTTACCACCGATGACGGTGGTGATTTTATTTTCGTTTCACTCGTGCGCGGTCTAATTTGCGGAAAATTCCACCGCGGCTTATCAAAATTTCGATTTCTACCGGCGCAAAAAGCATCAGTCCCAGGGGAACCGCGGCCGTGTGCCCCACACACTTGTCCACCTCGACTTGACATATCCGGTAGGCTTCGTCCGTATACATATATATTTACAAACATATGGGTGACGTCATTGGCGGCGGCCTGATCGGATTATATACGTTGTCCGGTCCCGGGCCTCCCGCGGGAACTACCATGCTTCCCCTCTCTACAGCTAAGGACGTCCCCCTCGACTCGTACTTTGACGACCCCCCCCACCCCGCGCGAACGACTGTACCGCATTCGCCACCGTCCGCATGCATTTTCCGGCACGCGTACACACAAATTCATACACATTGCAAATCGGTGGCGGCTACCACACGGTTCAGTGGGTTTTCCGAATGGATATCATGTATCGCACGGCTGCTCGTGTAATGTCATCACTATAAATATGTGTGTAGAAGATGTACAATATGAGTGGCGTGTGCGTATTGTTTTTATATTATTATCTGCACGAGTGCACATGCGCGCGGAACATCGCGGTATAGCTGCTAACCTTCATTGCGCGCAAAAACAATAACAAAAATTCATTGCCGTAACGTATGAAATGGTATGAAATGGTAAACCTCCGTTATAACTACATTACTTACGGTTTTCATTTTAGTCGCCTGTCACTTGTATGTAAAACTTACAAGTATCCGACCGTTACTTAAATTAAATATATCATTAACGAATGGTCAGAGCAACTTTAGCGCTTATTATGTAGTGAGATCGAATGCTTTATCTGTCAGCATTGTGCCGTAATATACACTGTTTACACTGCCATAGTGCCATGTCACTTATCGTCTTAGCCCCAAAATGTCGATTTGCTTCTTTTGTACTTTTACAATGAATATTAATTCATTACTGCCTAACAGCAGCGTTTCCATTTAAAATTATTAAAAATACATTCAGTCACGAGCATATAATATACATATTAGTATTTATTTTTATAATTTTTTTAATAAATCTACTTTCTTAGTTTTTATTTTAGGAAGGGCTATTAGTGCTTTATGTAGGTTTTTTAGGTTTAAAATACTGTAGGGGATTTAACACGTGAAGTATACATCATAATTTATTGTACATCTTAGCTTCGTAAAATATTGCGGTGTAAATAATCTACTCATGAATTATTTTAAGTTTGACAAATATATGCACGGTATTCTATGAAAATTATTTTTATCATTCGTCCCTAAATGTTACAGATAATACAATATTCACGTACATCAATAATAAATTGCTAATGTAATTTTTATTATAAAAATTACAAGTATAATGGGCGGATTTTGTGCCATAATTCTATTTCCGAGCCCTTGGGCATTACGCACTCACCAACAACATCTAGCTACGGCCCTGGCACGGAGACATTTCATGAGTATTGTGCATAATCTATACACGGTGTGCTTATCGTTTATAATGCAAAAAAAGCGATTTATTAATTCACACGATACCTCCACACTTCCACAGACCGCCCCCGTGCGTTATTTTACAGAAACAAACGACGTATAATTTTACAGCGTTTCGTTGTTTATTTTTTGTCCGGTACTCAGTGCACACCCACTCACTACGTATATTATATGGTCTTCAGTAATGAAATTCACAAAGATAGCCGTAAATCTCTTTTTTCGTCCTCTGATGTCGGTCGGATATCGTTGTCGGTTGTCATCGTCGTAGCTATAGTGACTTATTGCTTATCGGTATAACGATAACGAGAGGATCTCAACACGCCATAATTTATTTACGTTCCATAATAATATACGAAAAATATAATATGTACAATAGGTAAACATATATTACACAAAACAAAATATAATATGGGTCGGTTTTATTCGGTTAGTGAGCGTTTACAACCGTTAATTTGTTGACACGTACATGCGTATATACACTACCATAGGAGGCATATATCAGGTTAACGGACGTTTGTTTTCACGCATATACGGCGTTTTACAGTTCTTAGATTCCGGCTGGACCATCGATAGTAAAATATTATTGGTCCTCGTCTGTGGTGGGTCCGGCAAGTCATATATACTAGCCGTCCTGTAATGCCGTTTTGCAACGCTTTCAACTTTACCGACACCATGCGAATACCGCGGACTGTTACGCGTTTGTAATATTATTATTGTTTCACATATTATTATAGTGACCCTGCGCCGCCGTTCGGTTATAGCCGGTAAGGACCTATTTCGTGTATAACGTCGAACTTTGAAAAAGTATATAATAAACCAATAACGTGTACCAATAACTGTTGGACATAGTTTTCACTGATCCTAAAAGTTGAGTCATTACAATGTACAGTTTTTAAAATTTTTTGGTGTGTAATTCGGAACGCGGGACGTTTGGGATAAGCTTCAAGGTGTATGGAAATTAGTTGATAGAATTCTGGGTATATATTACCTATATAATATATACTCTCACGACGGACGGTCGACACTTCGAGCTCTTCGAATACAAAAGGACTTCCGGAACCATCTGATCGTCGTATTATAATGACGCGACAACACCGGATACACGACGACTGCAGTAATAATTAATTTTTAATTTTTTTTTTTGGTGTCTATTTTGTGTTCCTTGTGGAAGTTTGATTATTGATTGATGATGAATAATAATGTTATTAGTCAATATATTATTAGATTCCGACTCGGTGATAATGTACCGATCGAAACACTCATGATGGGCTGATCCCCTGCCCCCTCGTGACGTTCTTGATAAATATGTATTAAGGTGCATTAATTAAAACTTGGGTGTAAAATTAGTAATTATGCTTTTGTTGCCATTATATTAAACATGAAATACTTAGAATAGATGGGATAACACGTCCAATTGAACGCATACAAGAATCTAGGAAAACTATTTTTATTTTCAAGGTTACCGCCAAAGGGCCGTGGTGACCTTGTGACGCTGTGCCATGAATTTCTAGAACAGCGTGCCTCTATTTGTTTTTTTCTTCTTAAGATATATACAATATGTGCCCTAGTTTCTAAGGCACAGATTGTATAAATGATAAGGAAAAATAATGAAAAGTGATGGAAAAAAAAAATAGCACGATACAGGGTGACGGAAGAAGTTTTTCAGTGGTTTGTACCGGGTGAGATTGAACATCAAAACGTATTGACGCACGCAACAAAACGTGACTAATGAGAGATCGAGCCCATAAATATTAATTGTCGGAATTGCTGATTTTCTTATCGAATTAGCACGATATTACAAAAATATTACCTTAACGCAGCGTTTGACCGTTGTGGATATACTTGTATTCGGCTGCAGTGGTTGCGTACGCGCATGGATTCAATTCATAATTCACTATACATGGATACACACACGCGTATTATGTGCGTCTGTAAAATGTAATGTACACGATTAACCTCATTCGGCACCCATGTAATAATAATAATATAATCCCACATGACACGATCGTATTTTAATATGTTCGTGAATAAATCAAAAATTATATTAGCTCGTTACATTGTACGGCAAAAGCAACGGCAGAAACGTCATATTGTAATACGAAACGCTCCGGAGAGTTACAGATAAGATGTGAAAATAATATAAAACTCTGACCGGTGTAGCGGTGCAGTTATAAAATTATAATATCATTTGCAAGTGGACGACGTTTAATGGCGTACTTAGCGCACGTATAATGATATTTATGTGTGAACAAGTGCACGTATAATAATATTATAATAGGTACCAGGTGCCTACGTGCTTATTACTGCAGTCGTCGTACATCCGGTGTTGTCACATCTATAATATGACGACCAAATGTGAAATGATAATCAGATGGCGCCGGAAGTCCTTTTGTGTTCAGAGAGCTCGAGGTGTTGACCGTCCATCCCCAGAGTATATCTAATGTATTATAATAAAGGTAATATATCCCCAGAACTCTACTAACTAAATTCCATATGTTTTGAACCTTATACCAAACGTTTCGGGGTCCGAAAAATTTAAAAATATAATCAAAGATTTTCTCAAAAAATGTAATTTATTTAAATTATAATATTATACAACTTAATACACAACACTGTTGGAATAATTATTCATTTTACAGTTATGAATTAATTTAATTAATTATTTTATTGATTTTAGAAAATTATGGATGAGAGAAACCGTTCTTTTTTATACATTATTTTATCCTGAAAGCTGCATGTTTATTATTATTTTTACTCTCAAATCACTGTAAATATTAAGAGTCTTTTACGATATTTTTTTCAAGTCACAGTTGGTAGATAAAATGTTTATACACATCTATATGTTGTACAAAATTCTTCTTTGAATAGTATTCTTTTCCAAGGACACAGAACTAACAAATACTTGATTGCAGATTCACCTAACATTCTTTTGCACAGCATCATCATAAATTTAATCATTATAAAAAAATATTATATAACAAAATATTTAAATTTTTGCTTTAGAAAAATTTTCTTTTTAACTCATTTGCCTATGACATATACTGTAAAAATATATTGCAAGAGAAATCAGTCTAGCTCATCAAAAAGATCATGTTGTTTTGAATCTGAGTTTAGTTTAGTTTAGTTAAAAAAATTTACATGTTGTTATAATTACTAATGAAGTAGTAATACCAATATAATTATTGGTAATGAATATACAATAGATAACTTTTTCTTCCTCAGCTTGTAAGCTTATTAAGTAAGGGCCATCGCTGCCATCACAAAACTTCTTTAGATATAATAAGAGATAAGAGTATAATATGGGTTTTAAAATTTATTTTTGAAGTTGGTTCAAATATGAATTTAAACTTATGATTTATCTTTCGGGATGGCCCTGATCGTTGTGCTATACAACATATTATACTATTTATTATGCTGACTAATAAGATTGTTTTACGATACATTTTCATTGTGTTATAATTATCATAATAACCACTATAACCGTACATCATTTTGTTTGTTAATAAACAGTTGAAAGTATGTTTACACGCCATCGGTCTGATACAAATATTCAACATATTAACCTATATTTTACATAACATGCGATTTATGCATTAAACGCTTTAACATGAACGGTATCATACGCGTGATCTATCATAACGTCCATAACTATCAATTTTCGCGATGATTTAATAATGTAATGTTATGAATTATAATTATAAATATTATATTTAACGAAATGATAACAGTATGAATGTAGAGGACATCGTTTTTATTGACATTATCACGTCTTGAAGCGTTACAATTTGCCCGTCCCTATTTCCAAAGGGATTTGGGGCAAATTCGTCATGACATTAATTTGAATGAAATGGTATAGTATGTATTCATAAAAGGATAATAATATTCTCGTGGGTTCTAGGAAAAATAAATGTTTATATCTTTTTAGAGTAGTTTTTTTTTTTTTTTTGAATTTATTCTAAATAAGTTTTACAAAATACAAATGTGTTAAAAAATGTACCGCATTTGAAATTTGAAACCTGCTGCATACTTATTGTGTTTATAAATACGTCGCTATAATGCAGAGGCGTTGGTATATTTATTCAATTTTTACCTAGCCGGTAATAATATTATGTCTGCGGATAATATATGAAAGCACAAAATATTTATTTATATAGGTATCTACATTCTACATTCATATATATTATGTTTAATTTTCCGACAACGCTATCATTAAAACTTCACTGTTATTTTTAATACCAAACTAAAAATATGAATGCATATAATAATAATAATAATAATATGTAAACAGAATAAGTTCAGGTAAAATATCTCAAGATTGATGAAAGATAATGTTTTATAACGAGCTTTTTCTAATTCGAAAACCCATATTTTATACAAAATAATTTGATTTTACAGAATATTGTATCCCGCAAGCATTCTCTCAATAAAAGTTATACGTTTTTTAATTTTATTTTTGTCATAGATAGATTAGCTTATCATTTTGTATAATACAGCCCTTAGATATACATGTTATTACTAGCCATTACGTATATTACGTTTTATTATTTTACATAATATTCTTATGTATATTATTAATATATAATTGTCGATGTTCAATAATTGTGTACTATTTTGAAAGAGTATTGAGCGCTGAAATGTCAAATTAAAAATGATGTATACTATTAACTTTTAATCATTTTCAGTGCCTGGAAAATGATTAGTTTTATACTTATCAAACCATGGTTTAACTAGTACACTTGCTCTGCAGTTAAAAAATAACCATCATTGATGTGTAATAAATAATTACAAAGTATGATGGTCTTATTCGTCTATGAACACGAGTTATATCTCATGACCATACGTATAAATATATATCTATATAGCTTGTAAATAACAAGTTTTATAGTATTTTTAGTTTGAAATACAGTGATATTATACGTAGTTTCTTTATTGAGTTTAAAATCTATTTTGGTTTTGACTTTTTATTAAATTTTCTTATCATAATATTATTTTTAATCTTATTTTTAGTTTCTGGATAATTTATTTTGATGAATTTGGAAAAAAAATAAGTACAACATTTAAACTTTGTATTAAATAAGCGTACATTTCTGATTGTACATACAACCGTGGTAGTTCATTACATTTTTTCTAGAAAAAAAAAAAAAAACTAAATACAATCAAACAATAATGTAATAGTGCACAGTATATTATAATATGCATATGAGGTTTTTTATGAACAAGAGTTTCTCATGGCCTCATGGGTATATAATGTACAACGAATTTCACAAGTATAATTTTTTAATAACAATAAAAGCAATATTATATTAATAGCTGGGCGTGAGATATTATAAATTATATATATTTAATACTTAGAAGTTCTGACGAAAAGCTAAACTAACTAGGTATTTATTCACACAGGTGGAATACACCTGCTCCAGCATAAACATAATATAAAGCGTACATGTATAATAGAGACTAGAGAGGCAGAGAGAGTTGTGATTTGCCGCATTTTATGAATAATAATAATAATATTTTTAATTTTATTTTTAGACCTTTGGTGAACAAAAAATATCTAAATAAATAACAAATATAGATAAGAATATTAAATTACTTAAATATATATTACGATCGCTGGTGTGTAAACATTTATTTTGAAAGAGCGCTGTAGTTGTATGCCTTGCAAATTATAAAGGAATAATCTTTGAAAAATAGTTTGGCATCAATTCTGAAGTCATAGACAATTTTAGTATTGGCTACTTGAAGTTAACCCCTTTTATAGTTCACCTTAAGTATAATATAATAGTTTTGATTTGTGATTTTCTTACATTACACTAGGCAAAATACTAATGAAGGTTTTTACTTTGTAAGTTCAGATCTGTGGGTCAACTTCAATCAATTGATTGTACACCGGAATTTAGTGTTGTGCGTTCACGTTTTACCGAAGAAAAGTAAAAACAAAAATGTGATGATAACCGTATTTCCCACACTGAATTATTGCTTTACTCCTTTAGGTACCTATAAGAATGTGGTCATGATTTTGTGAATTTTATTTTTATTTTTATTGGTCATCCTATTTTTTTCGTAAAACGGTCACGACCAGAATTCACGACATTTGATTTACTTACTGAATAATAATTATCATTCCTCCTTTATTATACAGTTTTTCGTAATTTTTGTTCGAAAATCAATTGCAGTATTTTTCAACATAAAGTTATACTGAAACTACCAGGTCAGCTGTTTCGTATTTTTCTGCGAAAAGTATAATACCTCTCCAATAAATTTATCCCCAACCCATATTATGTTCCCATCTATGTAGTAAAAACCGATAAATCGTGATCACACCCAAATTTAAGAACAGTCACTTATTTAACCAGATCAGTGCGATCAACTGTAATCATTTTGACAAAATGGACCTTGCGTTAATTGGAATTATTCGTTTTTTTCGGCTCGTCAACAAGCTGTTTACGTGCATTATTTGTCTTTTCGTGGTCCATACGAGTTCAAACCAATTAAATCGCCGTCGGTCATTCATATAGAACGATGACATGGCCTCGTGCTGCTGATGACCGACGTGAAATAATCGATTTTTTAAAGCATTTTATTATGTACTAAAAAGTAAAAATAATGATGATAATAAAATAGACGACGACGACGACCGACGGCTCCTGGAAGAACACAACAGTTGTATATATAGTTACTATATTATGCAACTCACTATATTGTAGAATTTTTTCACGTGAAAATTCACGTCTTGACCCTAATTAAGTCGCTCCGGTTACCGTTTACTGACCGCGGACGGTCGATGTACACGCAGTCGGTACATTACTTACTTACCCGATTAGCTGTAATTACTGTAATCATAACTATTACCATTAATATATTTTTTTTATTTTGATGTGCATACGTGTGCGTGTGTGATGGTATTATATTTTCTTACGCAGTAATCGAAATATTATACTTTATGCGTGTATACATAACGACTGGTGCGCGAACGGGTCCGGCCCGGTGTGCGATAATGTACAAGTATAATACTTGAGGTGGTTATGTAAATTATTAGATACTATTAGTATGTAGTGGCGCGTTTATAATATGTATATTATTGGTGTGCGCGTAATCTTGTTCGCGAAGAGTAGGAAAAAAAAAACCCTACAATCCTCCCCCGAGGCCGTGAACATAATACGTGTTAATTAAACGTTCCCGAATCTCGTTTAATATTTTATAATATGATAATAATTATAATATGGCATACAAAATATATATACACGTATAAGTGTGACGACGACGGTGATAAGATATTATGACGTCCGCGAAGACGAAGAACTGTAGTGGTTTGTTTTTTGACTGTTGCAACATATTATTATTATGGTTATAATATTTTCATGCAAACAATGTATATTATGCGGTTTCGTCGTGCTTACGTGTTCGGCGTTTTAATTTTTCTCGTGGAACTCGCACGTGTGGGTAATATTCCTTGTAATATAATTCTACCGTACAGCGCCCGTGTCGCATCACCGAAAATCGAATAAGAATGTCGGTATCTGCTATATATGTATACGTATAGTAAAGTCGGTAAAAACCGTAGTGGTACACGAGTATAGAGGGACAATATAGTTGGCTAAATTGAGTTGTGCACATACGAGTCACAAAGTATTTCGATATGGGGTCGTTGCGCGTTATTGTGCCAGCAACCGTTTCGCACGATTTCAATTATTTCCAACGTTTGAATATTATTATATACTATTTTATAATCGGATTTGCCAGTGGACGCGTGTTACGCAATGATGTTCGCAAACATACGATTTCAACACCATCATCATCATCATCATCATCATCATCATCATCATCATCGCTATATAATATTCGCTATAATATTATATGGTCCGGGGGCAATTAAATTCGAACATACGAAACCCATTTCCCAGGAAATCGTTTGACGATAAATTATTATCATTACGCGCATATAATATAACACTACAACTCACTATCGTCGAGCACTGCATAATAGTACTTATTACATATTATAATATACGCGATAATGTTATGCGTGATATTGTCATATGTCGTTGTCCGTTTCGACCGGATTTTTGCGTTTACGACCGATAACCGGCAATATAATAATAACATCGACTGTTCGACCGTTGGGCATCAATAATGATTATTTCCGACGCGGTGACAAGCCGAGCGCGCCAACTGCCATTGCACGCGAATATACATGATACTATTGAATCATTATTGTTCGTGTGCGCGATGTACACATTATTATTACAATACCACGCTTGTTAACGGCATATTTTGTTAAACACGATATTATTATAATACATATGTACATGTTATATATATATATACGAGTATATTGTGTGAACACGATCGGAATCCGAAAGGGCAAACTTTTTCCAACTTCGTCCGCCGTCGCAACCATCGTATTTATTTTCTACGCCTCAAAAATAAATATTGTGCGCAAAACGAGTATAAAAGGAGAGAACGAAAAAAAAAAAATAAAATAAATGTCAAAAGAAAGATAAACTTTATTCGTACTACTACTACTACTACTGCCCCATTACATTATCTCATAATATTGTCTCTTAACAGTATATTATCCTTTGTCACACGTTCCTTTTCTTTTAGTTGCTGAATAAGAGAGGAATGGGTCGATAGAGTATACACAATATAAGGGTAAAAGTTAAGAAAAAATAAAAAGTTCATTAAAGGTCGTAAAAAACATCTTAGTCGGTAACAGTCAGCGAATGGAGAAAAAAGTTTTTTAAATTCCGTTGTATATAATTAAAATTAATTTTGGTTTTGATTTCAAGATATGGTATTTACAAAACAAAAAAAAAAAAAAAAAAATAAAAAAATTAAAAATAATTAAAAAGAACTTATATATAACAAATTGTATAGTGGTAACCGTTTTGTGGTCTTAAAAACCATTTCGATGATGAATACGCTGTTGGTCGGCGTACTTAGTAGCTGCTGTGGTGGTGATCGTGATGGTGGTCATGATGATCGTAGCTTTTGACCGGGTACGGCACTGGGACCTCGACTTTGACAGGAACTTTGACTGGATACGGGACCGGCTTCTCGACCGCGTAGGGCACGGGCTTCTCTACCGGATACGGGATGTGCTTCTCTACAGTGACCGGGTACGGGCGGTCTACGGGCACTTTGACGGGGTAGGGCACGGGTTTCTCCACGGGGTACGGTACGTGTTTCTCGACCGGTACGTGCACGGGGTACGGCCTGTCCACGGGCACTTTGACGGGGTACGGGACGTGTTTCTCGACCGGGTACGGCACGTGCTTCTCGACGTAAACCGGATACGGCTTGGGTACGTGCACCGGGTACGGCCTGTCGACCGGCACCTTGACGGGCACAGGGATCTCCTTGACGACCGGGTACGGCTGGGGCACGGCTACCTTGACCGGGTACGGGACTGGTTTCTCGACATGCACCGGGTACGGTTTGGGCACGTGCACGGGGTACGGCCGGTCCACGGGCACGGCCACCTTGACCGGGTACGGGACGTGCTTCTCGACGGGCACCGGGTACGGGTGCGCGACCTCCTTGATGATTGTCTTGGACAGCACGTGGCCGTGTCCGTGGTGATAGTCGTCGCCGCCGCCGACGTCGTAGCCGAAGCTGGATCCGTAACCATAACCGGTGTCGAACAGGCTCCTCTTGTCCTGCGTCTTGTCCTGCGGCTTGTCGTCCGCGGCCACCGCGACCGTCTTCACGTCCGCCGCCGCGTTTTCCTGCTTCTTGGCTTCGTCGGCGGCACGGGCCCCGTAGGCGCACAGCCCGACCACGCACACCGTGTACAGCAGTCCTCTCATGACGCGGTTATACGTTATACTGCAGCGAAGCAACTATAGTATGTGCGCGGGTGGGCCTCGTGCTGGACGTTCGCTTCGGCTCGGAATTATCACTGACCGCACTCGGTCCCGACTCGCCCGTTTTGTAGGTGGCCGCGTCCACCAGAGTGGGGAACTGGCGCACGCGGCCGCCCTCCCCTCCGGGCCGGTGTCGTGTACCGCGCGCGGTTCATACCGTACTTTCTCGGCACGCGGTCCAGTTTGTGTTACAAATTTCGTTCCGTAACCGCGGTCGTGTTCCCACCACGCGCGGTCAACTTTTGAAGTACACGCACATGATATTATTATGTGCTTGATCGTGCGTCCACCATAATACGTAAACCATCGTAATTATAATATTATCGAACGTATCATAATAGTATTCACCGTATGAGTTATACCTGTCAAAGAATTTTCTAGTACAAATCGATATTACATCATGCAGCACGGTACTACTATATTATATATTTATACATAAACATCGCATCGTGCAGATCATTATTATGATTTGTGTTTACAGGGTTTTGGTGTTTGCGTTTTAGTTTTTTATTCTTTCCTCTTGCCGTCCGTATACACTTGTATACTATACATTCCGGTTTGGTTATTTATATGTTTAAAGTCAACAATCGTTTTTCCCAGTATAAGTGCATCATACCTGTGACAGGATACGCGTATGCGTGCGGTTAAATATCGAATATCAAAACTACCCAGAGTATATACGGTGTAACTATTCGATTTCAGTTGAGCTTTGTTTATGTAATCCAAAATGGCGTAAATTATTTTTTTGTCTTGTTCGATAACCATATAGGTTACAACTAGAAATATTCAAGGTCATTAATGTGCCAATCTGCTCCATTTCCTTATATGCAAATATGTTGTTTGGGCGTTTTAACTTGGTTTTATATTTTAATAATATTTATGAAATGTTGAGATCACGTTGCGTAGTATTTGCCAATAATCATCCACAGGTCTAAGACAATAGGTTTCATGTATAATACGAAAACTAATTATTAAACCTAAACCATTGTTCATAAAGCAACTATAAAACTTAATTAAATTCGTTTTAATTATCCAAATGTGAACAGTACATTTCATACAGTATTAGACGATAAAACGGATTTTGTCTCTTATCTACGATTATTTTAACAATTAATGAGTGCCCTTATTGGATGGATTTTTTTTTTACATAATGTATCGTACAGGTTATTAGTACACGAGTACATATTGTAAATGAGAGTGATATTACGTCCAAAGAAAAGCGATATCACGTTTACTTTTTATTATTCATTCTTCAGTGATTTTGGAGCAAAGTCGGTCAGTGACCTAGAGACGGACAGGTTTTCTTATGCATCTTTTGATCAAGTCACGGTTATAATATTTCGTGTATATTAAGTTTAATAATATATAATATTTTTATATTATTGTTGTAAAATACGATACCAGATGTGATTATAAAATCGTCAAGGCATAATAATAATATACAACGCACCGATGGTTATTACATGTATTTATTGCCGTTATTCAAATCACCAAATGTGCTTTATATATTATTGTTATACGCTGTAGTTAAACGACCTTATACAACGCGGCTTTTAAAATACAATGGCGTCGATAATTATTTATACGAACGGTCGAATTCGGTTTCATCGATAATAGATAATATTATTATAATTATCGCCGGAATAATAAATAATTCATAGTTCATAGTGATTACTGATTACGTACGAATTTGAAATATTAAGTTGTAAAATAAGCTTATCAAACAAAGTTGTTAAAAAACATATTATTATAGCAATATGGAGCGGGTTGGACGTAATTATTTACTATGCCAAATTATTTGTCATCGTATTTGTAAGAATTACGATTATAATAAAATAATAGTTTTTTTTTTCCATCGATATAACGTACTTATGATGGCAATATAATTTATATAGTCATACCATTACTGATTAGTAATCAGTGATTACTTAATAAAACTGAGTATATAATATCATAATAATAAGAGGAAGTGATATGTTTCATAGGTAGTTCGTATTTATTTAATTTCAATGAACATTACGTCTAAAATATTGTATTTACAATTGTTGTCACGTAAACTTTGATTTTTCATTAAATATATTATATAAATACTGATCTCGGTATATGGTATATAGTTGATATTATATTTAAAATAAAAACTGGATTTTGTTTCAATATTCCTTTCTGCTGTATTAGATTGTCGATTAATTTAATAATATGGGAGTATAATAATAGGTCATAATATCAACAGCTGTGGACCGCGGCGCAGTTTTATATAATGTTTAAAACTTATTTTTTCTCATCAAAATAAGACAGGAAAACTAAATCATATTAAAATTATCTAAAAAATTAGATTATAAAATTAATTCAGTGACGTTAATATCGATGGTAATGGATAAAAAAAGTTTTTAGAATCATGTTATATCAATACGCCTTCACTTTCAATGACAGTATCTGTGAATTTTTTTTTATCGTATAAAGTATAAATAGTAATTACACGTAATAAAGCATCATTATCGTATTTTGCTTATGATGTTCTTTTTTCAACGTGATATTTTTTTTTTTTTTATAATATGATATGGTATTTCGTAATCTGTGTCCATGCGGTTTTTATTTATTTATTTTATTTTCTTCTTTAAGAAAGTTTGAATTAATTTAGTCGTTTAACAACAAATCCGACGGTAAATTATGTTTACTCTTTTGAAAGAGTAATAAAGAACGAAAAAAGTAGCAGAGTAGAAAATCTCAATACAAAAGCATTGTGATAAACGACCCGAGCCGTTGTGCGCTTTTGCGGTTTTTATATAGTGTGCATTAGGCGTTCGGGGGGGGGGAACCTTCTGCTAAATAAATACGCAGTGCAATACTATCTAAAAACGACCACGACGACATTTTATTATGTTACATCGCGGACGATTGACTTTTGGGTGTTTTATTTTCTTATTTTTTTATTTTTTCCGAACACACGTCTTACGCTTTTTTTTTTTCATCGAAAACACGCCGACCGAATCGAGGGCGAAACGTTTCGTTGAGTTCGTCCATCAACAACGTTGCACAAGTATAATACCGACTCTTATGTCGTAGTCAACGCCATTTGGACTTTTGAACATTGCATTTTATCACAGCTGGCAGGTTAATACTTTTTAACTCGGTCAAGTCAAGTGAACTATATATATATATATATTTTTTTAATTAAATTATTATAGTTTATATGGTTGATCACATTAATTACGTTAGCAAATACAGTTAATTTAACATACGAGTAGTTTCAATTAATCATTTTAAAAAAAATGTATTATTTTATATTTAGTACGCAATATTCCTCGTAGTATATAATATATTTTTCTTTTCATTTTTTACATTCATGAACTATTGTAGTCAAACTCGGTGTAAGACAATAATATTCGTTCACTTATGAAAATTGTCAACTACCTATTAATTAGTAACATCGAATAAATAATGCGTTCATTTTGAGGTAACTTCAATTTTATAGCTCAAATTATTTGAACTCAATAGCTCGCTTATGTCCATCATTGCATTCCATATTATCATTATGACATTATATATTATTACGCATTGTACTAACACTACTGTGTTCATCTAGACTGCTACACTGCCCATCGGCGGTGACGTTGAACGGAACAGTTGATATGTTTCACATTAGCATATATAATAACATAATTAACGTGCACACCGAGGACGAAATTCACGGGTTTGTAATAAATCCTCGTTAAAACCAACGAAAAAAGTTATTTATCTCCGTCCAACTCTAATGCCTCTGCTGCATATATTGTATCCTATCCTGCGTCTTATTCTATATCTACATCAGCCGCAGACGGTTCACTGCGCTCGCGAAACACACTTGACCATCCACTGAGAAGAGTATAAACTAACGTATTATTATTATTATTATATTTTATTTCTTACGTAATATTTATGCGGTGCGCGTGCACCGTGCTGCTGCAATGTGTGATACCATATTATAATTTATTGCGATCGCACGCCACAAACACGCGTCTTGACGGTAATAAAGAGCAATAGCACACGCGCACAAAAAAGGTTTTATTTCGAGTTAAATAACGTAGTAGTCTACATACGAACGTTGAGTTATAATACAATCGACAATAGATGAAAAATAATACAATTAAATCCCTAAAAAGTTTAAATTATTCTCAAGCTCTTTCAATCACTGATGGCAAGTAACATTAAAAATTATTCTACTCTTTTTGATTTGTCAGTATAATATAATACGTTTTGAATTTTCATCGAAATCGAAACGTCACGATAAAATAGTTAAATACGTAAAATATCCTTCTATTAAAAACGGGAAAAAATCCAATCTTATTTTTAAATTAATTCAACTGATTATTTTCAAATAAATTTGATTAACCAAAGTTATAATAATGATGATTTAAAGTAATTGAGTTATAATATGGTGAACAGTAAGTATCAACTGATAAGTTGCGAGTTTATAATTTATATAAAAAAAAAAAAATTTCTTACTTTAGTTTTTGCATATTTTTGGATGTGTATATACCTACAATATAATATATACAAATTTAACAACAGCACTTGGTAGTTGATGCGATTAATACTATACTATAGTTAACACAAATGGTATAGCCAACAGTCAACCCGCACACGGTAACCACAAGTTCAGTGATTTGTCCGATGCTCCTGAAATATCATTGCTACACATGCTTGTTACGTGCCGGTTAACTTCCTAAATGAATTTCTTTGTCCGGGGCGATGGTATTTATATAATATTTTGGGTGCACTGTATAAAGACGAATTAGCTTCTGCTCGTTAAATGATTTTATATCATATACGACTTACGATCGAATTCAATGTCGGTAGCGCAAAGATAAATGCGTAAACGAAAACAAAAATATTGATTAACAATATTACTGTACTTATACTGGTTTTTATAAGCCTCCGGAAAGCTTCTGAATATTATCAATGAGACCGCCTAGCGAATATGCTGCTAGTGTTTGTACCGATACTATTGGTTAGGTTAAATTAGGTAGAACTTAATCTTATCACGCATCTCGATTACGTGCAAAGGACTCGATTATTGCTGTACAATTAAAGATAACATAACGCACTCAAGTCGATATTATAATGTTTAGCTAATGACAGAAGTAGACTGAAAGCTCGATGGGAATGATTTTGCCGTAATAATTTTACAACATAGTTTACCAATATGTAGTTGCAATATGTTAGAGTAAATCCAAATTCGTAAACATCACCGTCAAGTCGAGTCGGGATATTTTAATCCCTGGGGTTCCCCTGAATTCACGAAGCATCTTTCACACGCACCTGGACGTAAATAGGCGAGGCTTAGTCCCATGCCTAAGATGTATGCGTGAATTACGTAAGGGGGGGGACGAAACCGCGTTATCTTTGTACAGTCTTGAAACCTTTTGGACACATCACACCCTATGTGCATAATTATAGTCGAGGACTTAAAGCGTTCACCGTCAACTATGTCCGGGAGACAGATTTCCATCACGTGGGTAGTTTGTAAAGTAGGTAGGTACAGTCGCGGTCCGTATAAATTAACCGCTGATTACCAGTTATACCACGTTTTGATCGACTACGCTGTACATAATGCGGACACGACCGACGACGTATGCGCGAGTATAATATGTGTGTTGACGGTGCTAAGTAGAGTGGAACCGGTCACTGGTCCACACGGTGCACACGCATATACGCGCGCACGATGTACCTATATTATCTGCTGTGTATACTGCGAACACACGCGCTGTACGCAAACACTACATAGGTCTGTTGTTCTCACGGCACACGCACATGCACATGAATTATTATTATTTTCGTGCACAATCCAAGTAAAGTTATATAATTCTGACGCGCGAGATTATCATCGGCCGCCGTTGTTATTTTATAATATTACGCATCATGGCGCGTCCGCCGCCGCCGACCCGTGCACCTGCACAACGTGAAATAATAATTTATTATTATGTCGAAACTGCAGTCTAATTTAATATTCGTTCGTTAATTTTGTGCGTTGCGTTATCACGTCGTACCGGCGGCGTATTACAATACAATACAAAACAGACATACGTGTACACAGTGAGTGCAATGAAACCAATGCGAGACGCCTAATGACGAGCGTGACCAATGTCACATCCCCGCACACGCCGCGTTGTGCCTGCTGTACCCGAAACGACTTCAGGGGCGAAAGTTTTTTATATTTTGTAATAGCGTTGCACCTAAAATTGTATATTTTTTATTTCATTCCGGGCGACACTTGAAAGACGAATGGTTTTCACTCCGGTACGTGATGACGTTCGCCCGGTGTATTCAATTTTTTATACAAACACGTAAAACCGGCTGATAGGCGCACATAGGATGAGGGAAAAGGGGGCTCGTTTGTTGAAAACAAACCAGAAAAAAATGAAAATAAATAACAAATCTTACATTAACATAACGTTTCGGTCGTTTTATACGTTATAAATATGTATATGTGTTGGTACACAAGCACGTTAGCTACGTTCGTACATAAAAATGAACTTTGCTGGTTTTGTCGTTTTACTACGGTATAAGCTTCGTTGTGTATGTGTAACTTTCTCCAGTAGTTGTACCGTAAATCGCATTACTGACGAAAATCCCGACTTATATACTATGGCTGGAGAGCAGCAAATGCATTATTAATTATCATCGATTTCGAGTTACGGCTGAAGTAGTTCACCAACAGTACTTAATATACTTCCATTGTGACGGAGATCTTTACGCACAGTCGATTTGTTTTGCATTTGCTATTTGATGGACATTTGACGTATCGATAAAATGTATCGAAAAAAAGAACGGATGGGCCTCGCTTTGCTGTACAGTTAGGGGTGGAGTTCACCTCGTTTATAGAATAGGTCATAATTACAATGGATTTGTTAAATTTGAATGTAATGATAGATATCATTGTATACGAATAACGATTCTGAATGGAGTTAATATGTTTGTCTAAAATGTGTATATAATAATATAGTATTTTATACTTATATTGCATTATAATAAAATTTCGTAAAAATTTAAATTTCAAACAGTCATGAATTTTTTTCTTTTAAGTCCAGTAGAAATTTTTATATAGATTTATGAAGAGTAGCTTATGGACAACCTAGTGTTAAAATTTTGAACCTTAAATATGAACAGAAAAAATTTTATGAATTATAAACTACAAAATAACTTGCAAATTATCGCGATTTTAACATATTTTATACAAATTTGAACTTAATGGACTTATAAAAAAAATTTGAGTGAGACGATCTCCGATATTTTTTAGTTACTATTTTCAAGAGTTTTTGGATAGCCAAATAACTTTTATAGATGTTTAAAAAAAAAAATTTTACAAAAATCGAAAATTTAAATTGTCTATAAATAAGTCAAAATATGTCAAAATACTTTGAAATCTTAACCATATATAAAGAACACGAATATAAAGATTTGGTGAAAAGTGATTGTGGTTTTTCGCTTTTGAGTTAGAGCATTTTTAAAAAAATGTATTTTGTAAAAATGTGATTTTGCGTAAAATTTCCCGTTTTTTATAATTTTTTTTTATCGTTTTTTTTCGATTTTTTGAAAAAGTATTGAAAAAGTTGGATTTTTGACATGCCCAAGTACCATATAAATTCACTTTCCTTTAAGAAAAGTTGCTCTTTAAGAAAATTGAATCATTTTTACTGCCCCAAAACGTGATGAAAGACACACAAAAAAAAAAACAAATAAAAAAAAAAAAAAAAAAACACACATTATTGTAAAACCAATAGATTCCATCACTCCGTTCAGAATCTAAAACAAAGTAGTAGATTATATAAACAGACACAAAATCACACGGAAACCTTCAAAAAGTATATTATTTACTTACGGTTTGTCACTAGGAGAACATTAAAAACTTGAGTAATAGTATGTATACATATACTTACTATACAAAAACGATGTTCCGCTATGATGTGAAGTAATTTTTCTCTTTAAGAATAAAATATATCATAGATATTATATAGAAAAAATTCAATACAAATAAGTATTAAAAAGTAAAAAAATAGTATTTATTTTATATAAAATATATATAAAAATGTTTTTACATAATATACATATATAAATATAAATTTGTAAATATGTAAAAGTAAATCATGTACAGTAAGAAAATCATTGTTAATCAAATCATTTGCGTTGTGTATTTTACAAATAGTCAAACATGATGACTGAGGTATGGTTAGTAACTGTGATGGCTACCGTAAGAATGTTCTCCGTATGAGTGTCCTTCGTGGTGGTGTGGAACTTCGTATGGTACAGGAACTTCGACTTTCACGGGGAATTTTACTGGGTAAGGTACTGGCTTCTCAACGTGGTACGGTACTGGTTTGTCGACTGGGTACGGCACGTGCTTCTCGACAGTCACCGGGTACGGACGGTCAACAGGTACTTTGACCGGGTAAGGCACTGGCTTCTCGACTGGGTATGGGACGTGTTTCTCTACTGGTACATGGACGGTGTACGGTCTGTCGATGGGAACTTTGACGGGGTACGGCACGTGCTTGGTGACTTCATAGGGCACGCGCTTTTCCACATAGACGGGGTATGGTTTGGGCACGTGAACGGTGTACGGCTTGTCGACGGGTACCTTGACTTCGTACGGGACTTGCTTGTATACGGTGTACGGTTGTGGAACCTTGACTTTGACTTCGTAAGGGACGGGCTTCTCAACGTGCACTGGGTATGGTTTGGGTACGTGCACCGGGTAAGGGCGGTCCACGTGAACGGGAACCTTGACCGGGTACGGGACGTGCTTCTCCACTTCGACCGGGTACGGCTGGGCTACTTCCTTGATGATGGTTTTAGAGAGGACTTGTTGTTTGTGTTCGTGGTGGAAGTCATGACCGCTCACCTCGTGACCGAATCCGGAACCGTAACCGTACCCGATGTCGAACAGACTCCGTTTATTCTGGGCCTTGTCATCGGTAGCGACAGACTTCTCTGTTGGTTTGGCCGCGTTTTCCGACGCCAACGCGCAGGCGCACAGACTGAACGCGCATACTAAGCTGAAAAATCCTTTCATTGTGATTCGACTTGGGACCGGATCGATCGACTGATGCAGTACCGTTGGATTCACCCGTTTTTGTAGTGAAGCACACCACCCATAAAGGAACTCATTTTCATCTCCCTCTTCTCGTTGGGGTGGGGGGGGGCAAGTTTTACTTTCCAATGCTATTAGAATGTCTCCCACGTTTTATCTTCGTACACGGTTATTCGGACCTTGAGAAGTAAACGTAACCCAAGGAGTTGTTCAGTATTAAATATTAATGACTGTTACAAATGCACGCACATTAACGCAATAGAACTTAGGTTTTCAATGTGTACATGCTCACCGTACGCGTAGTTATACCTGTAGTTAAATACAATGTGTGTTATATTCTTTGTTCTTATTTTTATCAACTTTGTATTATATTACTATTTATACCTACATTGACATTTAATATAATGTATGTATTTTTATCGAGTGTTTAAAAAAAAACTAGTTGTTCCAAAACAAAATAATTACATAAGATCCGATTTCTTTATTAATAGTTTTATTTAAAAAAAAAAATCCATCCGAAGGCGGAAGGACAAATCTTCGGAACTGTTATTAATAGTTTATACCTAATTTAATATCAAATATATAAACTCGTATTGGTGTTTATTATAAAACTGCTTACAACTTAAACGAGTTGTGTTATCTAAATAATTACGTGCATTCTTTTCGAGCGATTTGTGCATAAACGATTGAACTGAAAATATGTTTTTTATAAAGTGGGAGTTTTAATGCTTGTGAAGCTGTTGAGTAATATTTATTTACGAAGAAAAATTCTCACCATTGTTTTCTATTACACATCCCTAATGCAGTTAAGAATGTAACTAAATGAAAAATAATCTAGTTTTTGAATAAGCCAAAATGCTTTCTCAATTGTAAGCAGAAAAAATTATTTCTTAACACTACAACCTTGATATTTCATGGATAAATATAGTATATAAATATTTTATATAATTTTATTTCAAACTATAAATTAAATTTTAATTTTTTTTTTGTATTAACTTTAAATATATTATATTATGTAATATTAAATTATAAACTTCATGTGCACACAGGATCATACTTTAAATTTTACACCACAAATTAAAAAATTAAAAATGCCACTACTTTGTGGATAGGTTCAGTCTCGACAAAAAAAATTATATTTGCCGACTTGTATTGATGTATAAAAATTATTATTATTTTTTTTATAAATTGTACATTATATGTACCAATAAAAATATAAGCTGAAATAAATTTAAAAGAATTAGAAAAACAAAAATAGAATAAATGCAGTGGTGTTCCCATCAATTTTGTCGAGAGTATACTATATGCTGACGAGTCTCTCATATGGAAATATTTATGATAAATACAGTGATGGTAGAGGGTTTAAATATGAAATATATGTAAATAGGTAGATATTAACAAAAAAAATTTAAATAGTTATGAGCTGATCGTCTGAAGTAAAAAATTAACATCGATTATAAAATGTATTTAAGGAATAATTGTTTAACAAATGGTTATAAATTTATAAAATTATATTTTGTATTCCTTCAGGAACTGCTTGAAAGTATACGCAGTATACCCGTGAATTTTCAAAATAAATTTGAGAGCATACGGCGTACATGTAGTATACCATGTATATAGGAACACCACTGAATAAATGTATATTTTCACAACAGTCAATTTTAAATTACTATAGAAAACTCAATAATAAATTGTTTTATTAATCAAAAATTCATTAGTCATCTTACAACTTTTACAGTTCAATAACTCGCTCAAGCAGCGTTTATGATAGTAAATTATTTTATACGAAGTGTATATTATTATATATTAAAAATAAATACACTATTAAATAGCTGTCGAATTATATCAATCTTAGGTCTAAAAGAAGATTTCAAAAAGCAATGGTTAAAGTGAATACAACATTATTTCATAAGAACTTAATGCAAAAATCTAAAAACTATCGATAGAAATAATGTTTAAACTTAAAATAATTATTAAAATAGAAAATCATTGAATATTAAATCTGTAATTAACTGTATTTTCTTAAATATGTAATGATATTTAACACACATGGTATCATATCACAGTAATGCAAAGTAGAAAGTATAACATGTTGCAAAACGTACGGAGGGGGACTGCTTGACTCCCTCGACGAACATCATCAGCTACTACAAAAGCCGGGCGTACAGACAAGCAGATATCAGTCAATCATTTCACTCAAATCGAACAACAATGAAGGTGCTTTTGCTTACCACGTACCTCATCGGGTTGTGTGTCTTCGCTGCAGGTGCGGAAGAAAAGAAACATGCCGACGATGGTAAAAACCACGATAAAAGAGGGATTATCGATACAGGCTATGGTTACGGTTCGGGATTCGGTCATGAGGTGAGCGGTCATGACTTCCACCATGGACACGAACAGCAAGTCCTCTCTAAAACAATCATCAAGGAAGTAGCCCAGCCTTACCCGGTCGAAGTGGAGAAGCACGTCCCGTACCCGGTCAAGGTTCCCGTTCACGTGGACCGCCCTTACCCGGTGCACGTACCCAAACCATATCCAGTGCACGTTGAGAAGCCCGTCCCTTACGAAGTCAAAGTCAAGGTTCCACAACCGTACACCGTATACAAGCAAGTCCCGTACGAAGTCAAGGTACCCGTCGACAAGCCGTACACCGTTCACGTGCCCAAACCATACCCCGTCTATGTGGAAAAGCGCGTGCCCTATGAAGTCACCAAGCACGTGCCATACCCCGTCAAAGTTCCCGTCGACAGACCGTACACCGTCCACGTACCAGTAGAGAAACACGTCCCATACCCGGTCGAAAAGCCAGTGCCTTACCCGGTCAAAGTACCAGTCGACCGTCCGTACCCGGTGACCGTCGAGAAGCACGTTCCCTACCCAGTCGATAAACCGGTGCCTTACACGATTGAGAAGCCAGTACCATACCCAGTCAAATTCCCCGTGAAAGTTGAGGTCCCAGTTCCATACAAAGAACACAGTCATTACGAAGGGGAACATCATTAATATAACTATGGTCAAAACGGACACAGCAGTCATTATTGATAGCAATATTATAATTTTTGCTAGTCATTACTTTTTGTAACTTTTATAACTCATATTTCTTATTATTATACCAAAGCCAAATTATTATTAACAACTTATTTTTTTTATTAAACTTGTAAAAACTGGTAAATCAATAATGAAAACAAATAAAGACTTATTGTACAGTATACATTTTGCAATTTATCGTTAAACTCCCGTCATTATATCCTTTTACTTCTGTGTTAAAAAAAATAACCATTGATTCAAATATTGTGTCAAAATGGAAAATATTAAAAAATGAAAATTTTAATACTTACAGGCGGAAAACACCTATGTCGTGATTGAAGTGTACTACGGAAATCACTAATGATAAATCTTTTAACTTATTCTCTATCATACATGGTAATATCTATGTTTTATTTTACACAACGATTAGCCGGCTTTAGACAATGTTTTTGGCTAATGTCAGCATTTCAGATTTCAGCCACCAAAAACAAATGGATAATCTTAACACTAGCCAATAAAATTAACATTATCCAATCGTTATAGGCTAATGACTAAATAACATTAGCCACAGGTACAATAAAAATTTTAAATTATTTATAATAATAGTACAATATTTTGAAATTGTAATTCTTAAAGAATATTGATATGTTGGGTAATTGGATAGAGATGAGTATGTACATGATAAGTAAAATATTTGCAGTAATATAAATAATGTACACAGTTAATAATGTGCACAGTGTGCATTTTGATATATTTTAAAATTAATTTGCATTCAGTTGCATATAATCCCAAGAATATGACTTTCTTAAGAGTTAGATCGAAAAATTAAAAACCTTTTTGTATTAAAAATATTATGTAAATGTTTATTTGTGTAGACATTTTTATGGAGTGTCCCAGATCGTTTTATTATTGTAATAAATCGTTCCTGATTCTCCATCATTCTTATCGGTCTCCATCGAAGATATTATCTTATTATTACAGTGGTCATATTATTGTTCCTTAATCTGGTTAATAATAGGTACTTAAGTAAAGGACAAAACTTGAATCAATCGTATAGATTGTGAGCTAAACGAAAAATGTTATATTGTCATAATTAAGTTTATCAGTCATTATGACTGCAATATTATTATTTAATGCATTTTTGTGTAAAAAAAGTTTTGAAAATATAAAATTATAAATAATATTTAATCAAAATAAATAATATTATTACAAAATAATGTAACTGTTATGTTTTGAACTTTCAAAATAATATTTTACTATTTTAATTTCATTTCTTTTTTGACCGAAATAAGCAAAGCGAGACAAATACTTACATTACAAGGAAATAATGGTATGGACATGCACCTACATTGAATACATTTCAGATTACAAAATATGACTCTTATAATAACATAGCACGATTACATAAACATTCTAAACAAGTAATTAAAACATTCTATTAATCATATTATCATAAATTAGCGTTCTAGTAGTATCGCAATGCATCAAAGCCTCCCACCGACTATAAAGCACTCTATGCTCATGTATATATTTTTAAATAATAATAAAATATTATACGCCAGATTTTAAACAAAAGTAATGGTAAAAAATAAAATCCATTCTGTTTTAATAAATACAATTAAGCAATCACAAATAAATTGTAAATCATTCGAACTGGTGTAAAGTTATTTTTCACTAAAAACATACACTATAATACGATACCGCGGTTGTTGTGTATTACGAACATTAAAATATTGTAAATAAAAAAATAGCGGTCATACATGGATATACTGAATGGAAGTTTGAATTATAACTATATATAATCATGGCACATCAGTCATTGCGAGATATACTGGGCGTTTGTATTTTTTAGAATAATTATTACATTAGGAACAAATAACAACGCCCTATATGACGCGTAATGGGTGGTATTCAGAGTCAACGACCAAAGATATGGTTTGCTGCATTTCCTTTGGACGTATTACGAAACGAGAAAATTAGTTTAATCTTCGGTGAACGACAATGCACGATAGAAAGTGTACGATTGCGGGATTGTCGAGAGGGGGACGACGAAGCGGTAAAATGATTCCTCCGTGGACACTACCGGCTACTACAAAAGCCGGGCACGAGGACCAGCAGGCATCAGTCGATTATCTCATCCGACACAATGAAGACGATTTTACGTGCCGTGTGCCTCCTTGGACTTTGCGCCTTCGCATTGGCGGCAAGTCAGCCGGAAGAGACCAAATCCGACGACGGCAGAAACCAGAAGAAGAGAGGAATCATCGATACGAGCGATGACAACTTCGAATCGGATTTCAGTCATGATATCCACCATGGACACGAACAAAAAGTCCTTTCCAAAACCATCATCAAGGAAGTGGCCCAGCCGTATCCGGTCCACGTGGAGAAGCACGCACCGTACCCAGTGAAAGTATCCGTTCCCGTAGACCGCCCTTATCCGGTGCACGTGCCCAAGCCGTACCCCGTGCACGTCGAGAAGCCCGTTCCCTACGAAGTTAAAGTGAAGGTGCCGCAACCTTATACCGTGTACAAACATGTTCCGTACGAAGTCAAGGTGCCCGTCGACAAGCCGTACACCGTCCACGTGCCCAAACCGTACACCGTCTATGTAGAAAAACGTATCCCGTATGAAGTAACCAAGCACGTGCCGTACACCGTCAAAGTGCCCGTAGACAAACCGTACACTGTGCACGTACCAATCGAGAAACACGTCCCGTACTCGGTCGAGAAGCGAGTGCCTTACCCGGTCAAAGTACCCGTTGATCGTCCGTACCCAGTGACCGTCGAGAAGCACGTGCCGTATCCGGTTGATAAACTGGTGCCGTACACGGTTGAGAAGCCAGTGCCATATCCAGTCAAATTCCCTGTGAAAGTCGAAGTGCCAGTGCCAGTTCCACACGAAGAAGAGCACCATCAGGAGAATTACGGACACGGCAGTTATTGAATTAAATCCTATACCTTTCCGTATTAATATAAGTACTTAAATGTGTTATTATTTTAATCAAAATATGTTACTCTGATATTGTTGAATTTTATACGTGTGAATAAATAGTCGAACAAGAACTTGTTTTATAATTACTTGCTGTCGTTTTTTATCAAAAGTTCATCACAAAAAAAACACACACACACACACACACACACACACACACATACAGAACACAAATACAAATTATACATAAGTACGAGCTATATAATATTTTAAATATAAGATTAAAAAAGGTAAATAACATAACTGATGTTAATATTACTCAAGTTATTAAAATATAATTGAGATTCTACCAATATTATTTCTATTATTTTCCATCGAAATTTTATTTCTTTTAAGATATAACTACATAGATATACGTAAACAATTTTTTGACGTGAACATTAGGATAACACAGTTAGAAGCATTAAAAAAATACGCCGCATTGTTTGTCTTGAATAAGGACTAGAGACCTCCCTAGTAGTTTTTCTGACAAATTCTAACTTAATTTATTATTTAACACTATATATTATATTTGTATTGTGTTCGTTTGATTGATTTTATTGTGATAGAGAGAGTTTCAAATTTCACCCTCTCTCGGTACCATGGTACTTCTAAAAAGTAAAACTTCCATTGATATAATGTTACGGTTTTTTTCTTTGCAACAGCTGCGTGAATCAAATGTTGGTGGACGACATGATGTGAAAATTATACATCTGTTTTGTATAATTTCTGAAAAGCAGTTAAAGATATTTTATTCATTATATACAATTTTACATAGGAACATTTGCTTTCAAAATGAGTTTTTAAAATGATTTATTTTTAATGGTAGGTTTAATTGGTAGGGATTGATAGGCCAACAACCAATAAACTAACAGTACATGGGCTCAATACATTATAATATATTTTTTAGTTTTTTAAATAATTAATTACATTCTAAGACTCATAGAAAAACAATAATTATTTTTGTCAAATATCTGATAACCGACTTTAAATTTGAACTTAAACGATATTTTTTATTTTTCGGTTCTAAATTTATTATAAGCATATTAAACACTTCTTTTTGTATAATTTATTAATCTTACTTACTGAGTTTTTTAATAAGCTATAATTTATTTGGTCTATCGGCAGTTGGCTATGTAGTCTGACTATCCGATGTGTTATTCAGTTCACTGTCTGTCAACGTTATAAACTATGATTTTCGAACCAGCGCCATGACACTACTTCACTACTACTCCAATGAGCTCCTATAGACAAATTGATGAATATGCCCCGTATTAAGTGGTGTATATTTTAAAATTAATAATTTAAATCATAAAATAATTAATGTTGATAAATGATAATATTCTGATGCTAATAGTTTTAGCGGTTAACTATAGCGGAATGCAGTACAAATTTTGTTCAAAAAACATGTATTTGCATACCAGATATTAAACTGAATATTATTTTTTCAGATCAAAATAAATGTCTACTCTCAATTTTATTTATATTTAAATTATTATTAATTTCCATCTGGTATAATATTCTGTTTTTATGAAAGTACATAATATAAATTATAATATTTTTGGATTTAAATCGTTTGTTCAGCATTATACTGTTCCAGAATCATTGAGTGAAAATATTTTTAAAATCATAATATTTATAAGAAAAAATCGTTTATTTCTAAATCCTTAGGAATAACTGCCAAATAGTTAAGAAATTTATAATCTGAAATTATAATAATAAGAGAAATTTAAACCATATGAAATTGACTTTTGAACATGAATATTTGAATCAATTTGAATCAAATTGATGAAAAAATACAAAAAAAAAAAAAAATGTTTAACTTCATAAAAAACAAACTTATATTACAAAATAAGTCTTTATTTAATTTCATAGTTTATGTACAAAATATTATCATATAAAAATGCATGTACAATACTTAAGATTTAATTTATCTAACAATAGAAAAAAAAACACGTTGGTATGGCTAGGAGGAAATAACAAAATCATTATTGATTGCTATTTTCATTTTTCACGTTCTTCACGTTGTCCATCTCCTTCTTTTTGTTGTTGTTCAGGTTGTTGAGACTCTTGTGGTTGCTGTTCCGGCTCTTGGTATTCTTGCTGTTGCTGTTCCGGCTCTTGGTATTCTACCTGTTGCTTTTCTGGCTGTTGATATTCTTGCTGCTGGTACTCTTGATGTTGCTGTTCCGGCTGTTGATATTCTTGTTGTTGATATTGTTGCTGTTGATATTGTTGCTGTTGATATTGTTGCTGTTGATATTGTTGCTGTTGATACTGTTGTTGTGGCTCTTGTAATTGCTGATGTTCTTGTTGCTGTTCGGGTTCTTGTTGTTCGTGCTGCTGAGTTTGTTGTAGATTATCATCCACTACAACTTGTTCTTGCTTTTGTCCGGTGTACTGAAGGAATTTTTCTTCGCGTCCTTGTTCTTGATACGGAATTGGGACTTTGACGTTGACGGGCACCTTGACTGAGTATGGAACAGGGACTGGAACGTTCACCGGAACTTTGACGGGATACGGCACGTGCTTTTCGACCGCGTACGGAACCGGTTTCTCGACCGGGTACGGCACGTGCTTCTCGACTGTCACCGTGTACGGACGGTCGACGGGCACTTTGACCACGTAAGGCACCGGCTTCTCGACCGGATACGGGACGTGCTTGTCCACGGGCACGTGCACGGTGTACGGCTTGTCCACGAACACCTTGACGGGATAGGGCACGTGCTTGGTGACTTCGTAGGGCACGCGCTTCTCCACATAGACGGCGTACGGCTTGGGCACGTGCACGGTGTACGGCTTGTCCACGGGCACTTTGACCTCGTACGGCACTTGCTTGTACACGATGTACGGTTGCGGAACGTTGACCTTGACTTCATAGGGCACTGGTTTGTCCACGTGCACCGGGTACGGTTGCGGCACGTGCACCGGGTACGGGCGGTCCACGGGCACGGGCACGTTGACCGGATACGGGACGCGTTTCTCCACTTGGATCGGATATGGCTGGGCCACTTCCCTGATGATCGTTTTGCTGAGCACCCGTTGTTCGTGTCCGTGATAGAAACCATGACCGCTCACCTCGTGACTGAAACCAGGACCATGGTAACCGTAACTCGTGTCCGTGATGCCTCTCTTTTCCTGGCTTTTTCCGCCGTCCGCTTCGGAAGTTTTGTTTACTTCGGCGGCAACGGTCGTGTCTTCGGTCGGTTTGTTTGTTGGGTCTGCGCTCAGTGTGAAGGCGCACAGGCCGACCACGCACACGGTGTGAAGTATAAATTTGTTCATATTGTTTGTTATCCGGTTCGAATGAAATGATCGACTGACGTCTGCTGGTCCACGCTCTTGGTTTTTGTAGTCTTCGGTATTGTCCACCGAGGAAACGCATTTAACGCGGTCCCCTCTATAGTTTTTCTGTGTGGTCTACTTTCTAATCCTCACGATTTGTCACATAATAACCATTTTTATTAATGTCATAATACGCATAACATTCGGAAGATACGATATTTATTTACCGACTTTATTAGTGCGTGATGAAAAAAATGAAAATAAATGGGAATAAAAACAAACCGTTTCATCTAATTATTATGTTCTAATAGTGTTACATATTATTTCAGTTACACAGGCATTAGGTTAAATTTGGTAGAGTATATACGTTCGCGTTATGTTTTGATAATTTATAATGTTATTATATTATTATTTTAAGCCCTAGCATTTTATTTTATTCCTTAAATAGGTATTACATATTAGGTATAATATAATAATTTGATATTTTCTACGAGTAAAATATATTTTTGAAAATGCGTCTAGAATAATGAAATTAAGCATAATTGAATTGTCAACGTATTTCATAATACGTGATTATATATTATTTTAAAAAAAAAACGTTAACATTTGTAGTACAAATTTTGTATACTTTCAGTTGCTTTAATTTATTCCAAAATGTTGAGTAAAACTTAATTTTTCCTCCTAATGTTCTTACAGAATAAACACATACATTTTTATCGCATCATTCTCATTCCTTAGTATATTTTATTGGTTTTCTTAAAATTATTTTTATTCGTCGAATTATAAATAACAATTTAAGTAAAACAAAGACATTTAAAACCGGTATGTAGCAATAAAAACTAAAAAGTAATTTAATGATAATTTTTTCTTACTTTTTTATTTGTAAATTATTTATATAACTGTATAGGTATGTATAATATTATATAATCAAAATAGATTTCTACTATAATACGAACTTATAAATATAAAGGAAATTGGAATCATAACACATCATAATAATTAAAGTCTAAATCTAATTTATCAGTTAAATTTTAAGTAAATATAAATGTAGTTATAAAGTTATTGTTTATTTTAAAACTATTAAATAATCCTCTGAATTATTTATCATGTTCAAACCCTTCAATTGTATACTTATACAGTTATACTCATAATACAAAATGGATTAAGACGTGTTGGGAAAAAAAAATATGCACATTATGTTAAACAGGGCTTATGCATAAATAATCAGACGCAGCGTATACCTACGTACGGTTGGACAATACTTTATATGAAAGTATGGTAATAAATTTCGGATAAAAATTTCCTTTTAATGTAACACAATTGAAAATGGTATTATATTGTGCTATGAAGTCATTAATAATAAAATCATATTACAATGTTCATGTACGAAACGAATATTGATTGAAAAAAATTAATAACTACTGTTTTAAATCAGGATTATCTGATATGTGTTATAGTTCTGTAAACGGTTACTTTACTATGCACATTTATTTATAGGTACTATCAATTTTATATAACACTACAAAAATATGGCTTATTTACTTACAATTGGAATCCAAAGTATTTATTTCGGAATACTACACAATAATGGACTAAATGCTGTATAGAGGATGATTGTATAAAATCTAGTTTTTTGTAACTTGAGATTAATATTTTATTTTGAAGTAGCATAATTACCAACAACTATGACGACTCTAATTTTAAAATATAAATCCTATGTATATACTCGTATTAATTATTATTTAGCTCTGTTACTGATCTTTAAATAATCATATGGTTCATAAAAAACTTTCAAACCATAAAGGCGTTTAACACCTGCACGCATCGGCTATACCAAACTATTCTATAGATCAACGTTTCTTAATTTTTTTTATCCGTAGAACCCTTTTTGATGTCCACTTCTATCGTGGAACCTACTTTTTTTTTAGTTTTTTTAGTATTTTATAGTATAGATTATCTATAAGTAATTACATTATCCCGTTCAAACCGCACTATATCTATATCGTAATTTGTACGATTTCATTTAAAAATATCTTTAGTCATTGGATTCATACGCTCTTTGGTCATTTGTAAATTTCATGAACGTAAAAGCATTGCTCTTGCCACAAACACAGTCATACTTGAATAATGCGCGCATAGTCCGAATGAACTTCAATTAAATATAATTTTTCCCGTTTTCGAT